>CM042144.1:129322616-129365116 GCA_023376005.1 Doryteuthis pealeii | reverse complement strand
TTTGATCGGCAATTATGTTGCGTTTCAATTTGTGGAGGGCATCTCTGTCATGCATGTTTTTCGTGTACATCAGATGCTTCTGTAATATCGGAGAATTTTCCTCGGAGTTCACAGTTCATTAATCGTTTGGCTGGGGACACTCCTGTTACCGTATGAGGGGTAATACGGTACTGAAATAAAAAGTTATTTATTTCCCCCTTCCAGCTTTTTTTTTCTACTTTTGCAATTTTAGTTGCTTTTAGGAGAGTCCTGTTGAACCGTTCCACTCTCCGTTGGATTGAGGCGAGTATGGTATCCCTTTAATTTGGACAATATCATGAAGGGCTAGGTACTCTTGGAATTCTTTGGATGCAAAGGGTTCGCCATTGTCACTTCTCAGGTATTTCGGGTACCCGTGTGTTTTGAACGCTAATTGCAGTCCATTCATTATACTTTTAGCATTTGTGTTTTGCATACATACTACCTCTGGCCATCGGGAGTAGTAGTCCATGATGACAAGGAGACGATTTCCTTCTGAGACAGTCAGTAGATTTACTGCAACATAGTTCCAGGGTTTATCTGGTAGCTGTGTGCTTTTTAACTCCTCTGGTCGGGCATTTCCCTACTATTTGATATGGGTAGCATTTTTTATTTTATTTTCCATCATTTTGTCCATATCAGGCCACCATACTTTGGATCTTAGGCGGTTTTTTGTTCGTGCTATGCCCTGATGTCCTTCATGGGCTAGTTCTATTATTCGTTCTTTCAGAATGTCTGGGATGACAATTCTTTTCCCACACATAACTATATGTCCGGCTGTTCAAAGTTCATATTTTACTGCTTGAAATACAGTACCCTTGAAACAGGTCCAGTAATTTGCTGATATTGCTTGACGGATTTTGGAAAGAGTAGGGTCATCCTTTGAAGCTTCTTCCACTTCTCGATGGGATAATGCTTGTTGTACAGAATCCTTGATAATATTACAGATGTAATCTGTTGTTTATTTTTCTTTAGCTTGATCGGCATCATCAATTGGCCGTAGGCTCATGGATCAACTTTGTTGGTATCCGTTTTGGAGTTCTGCACGATATCATCATTTATTGCAATTTTTTAGAATCCCTAGGGCTTTATATGTGCTACCTACTAAGGAGTGATGCATGTGCTTGAGGGATGATGTAGAATGAAGCAGTGACTGATCGTCCAGTGTTGGGTACCTGCACTTTCAGTGTGGATTTCCCCAAAGTTTTAAAAGGTTCTTTACTGGCATAAGGATACAGCTTTGTGGTTGCATACCGGAGTTTAATCTCGGGTATGGCCTTTTTTAGTTTTTGGAAGTCTTCCAGTGAGAGTATGTTGTGATGAGCTCCTAAGTCTATCACAAAGGGTAACACTTGTCTCATTAATTGAAAGTTATATATCTTCTCCCCCCCCCGAAGACTTGAATAGATAGATGTTATCATTTGAGTTAGTGTCTTCCCTCTCCTCTACACTGCGTTGGGTTCCTTTTCCATGACCTCTGAATGACCCACTGCTGATCGGGATGTGTCCTTTACCTCTGTTATGTTTGTTGATGCTTTTTCTTCTCCATGTGTTTCCTTTTATAGAAACAGACCTCGTCCAAGTGTCCTTTTTTTCCCCCGCAATGACTACAATTGTGTTGTTTACTTTTGATGCATTCCCGTCCAAGGTATTCTTGAATTCTACATTTGTAGCATGAGAGTGTCGTCTTTGAGTTTTGTTTAGACTCCTTACTCGATCCCTGGTTCGTATTCGACCTCGGTTCTAAAATTAGAACATCCTTTTGGTGGTATGTTCCAATAATTTTTGTAAGTCGTTCTAATGTCAAATTGTTTCCTTCTCTGTATAGTCTAGCTTTTAGTTCTGTATCTTTTATGTAAAGGAGAACTTTGTCTCTGACCAAATTGTTGGAATCTTCTTTAAAGTTACATGGCTTTATCAGTATCTTCAGGCGATTAATGAAGTTATTCACTGTCTCTCCAGTGTTTGGCTTCATTTCCAAAAAATTTGTGCGGGTTTTGGCTATATTTTCTTTTAGGGCAAAATGTTTTTCGAACAAGCTAATTGCAACTTGCTATACGTCTCTTTTCTTTGTCCCGGGGCTTGTTGCCTCTTGTTCCCTCTTTTTCTGTTCCATAAAATTTCGCCATATTTCACGCACTCCTGGTCCTCCTGTTAAAAGTAGTACTCCTAATTTTTGTTCGACGTTGCATACACCTGTAGCTGTGATATAGATTTCTAAATCCATTTTCCACTCTTCATATCTTTGGTGTAATGTTTCAGGTTCGCCTACAGTATCAAGATGTCCTGGTGCATCTAATCCTCCAACGGAATAACTTTAGACATTTTTTTAAAAAATTCGACAGGGTACGAAAATTTTTAACAACAAAAGTTTAAAGCAATGTAAATCATTTTATTCCTGTTCTTTAATTGTTTAATTTCAGTAATTAAACTTTAGCGTGAGCAGGAATTTAGCACTTACTTGAATGTACCTTTTTATTTTTGTCTTCACGTGGTCAGTTAACGATCGTTTTTTTCTTTTGTTTAAAAGTTTTCCGAAAGGATTTATGTTTCGTAAATTTTGTCCCTGTTTGTCCGAATTCTTGTAAAATCATCTTCGTCGCCAGTTGTAGAGAACAAACTTCGGGTTAACAATTTAATAACGGGTTTTATTTTCGGGAACATAAATAATATGGTCTGTCTGGTTATTTACGCAATGTTAGAAGTGATAGCCCTTTTTTAGGGATCTCGCCCTATCGAGATTTTCCCCAATCTCGCTAGGTCGAGATCCCAGTACACTAAAGGTTTCCTGTATCCGTAAATAGTGTCAGTTAATGATGAAAGAGTTCACAGAATAAAAGAATTTGCTGGATTTTTTTTTGTAAAAAGAAATAAAAGAAAAAAAACCCAGTGGTTTAGGGAAGTTCAATAAAACGTTAAAATAATTGATAACCATATTGAATAAAGGAAAGAGCATCAACAAATTAAACAAAATATGAAAATAATTTTACTTCATTTTTGGGGACAAAATTAAGATAATTCAATGAATTTAAAATAAACATAAAAAATCCAGAATGTTTGAATGTGTTGTATGAAACGTTGATATCTTTTTTGCATTGTAAGTTGGTCTTTGTTTTAAGGTAGAATTGTTTTCTTTTCAACTTTCCTCCTTTTAAGTTGTTACTCTTCAGTCATTAAAAGTTTTGTTTTGTGGTTTTGTTTTTCTTATTTTTATTGCAACAAAAACTCAAAGTTGCCTTTAATCTTTTTGATAGATATTTTTTACTGTTTTGGTTATTTTCCTTCATCATAAACTGACACAATTTACGGATACACCACGGCTCTGTCCACATCCGGTTAGCATTTTTTTATTGTGGGTTATGGACGAATTGCATTTGGTGAATTTTTGTGAATCGGGAGATATTTTTATTTGTGTATATAACAAGACTAATAATTATTACATGAATCCATAGAAAATTACGTTGCCCTAATTCTTCGCGTCAAGATGCTATAATTATGTCAACAAAGATTAAAAATTTATCGTGAATTTATTTAAAATGCCAAAACGTACGTTATATGTAACAGAAATTTGTTGTTTTTTCTTTCTTCTTTTTTTAACACATAAACTTGGAATGAACTTGGTATATCAAACGTAAAACAAATCAGTAAAAATATAATTTTCCATTTTTTATTGACGTTTTAAAATATACTTAACAATTTACGCACTTATGAAAAGTCCGTATCTAAAATTGTATGATTAAAACTTCCCAATGTTGGATAGCATATTTTCCGAGATTTTGATATATTAAAAAAAAATTACGAACGATTTTTCATTCAGACTAAAATTGTTTGAAGAAATAAAGAAAAGTCATCTTCTTCTTTGAAGTCTTAAGATATAAAACGTTATATTATAGAAAAATAGAATTGATCTTTTTTTTGTAAACTTGCGCTCCTTCCCAAACCAGAGGTCTTTTAGGAGAAAAATTGAAATTAAAATAATTACAATGTTATTCAAAATCACAAAAATTTGTCTTTAATTATCAAATAAATATCAGTTATTTACATTTATCTTCTTAGAATTATTTTCATTTTCCTCTATCTTTGCAAATATTTGCATTTTCTTAAAGAGTTTTTTTTTAAATCAGCAGAATCTGTGGAAGAATTAATGATTATTTTTCTTTTACTTCTTTAGTGAAGAATTACGTTTCTTATTGGTAATTAACATGAGAGTCATGTAAATATGGTAAATTATTGTGGTTTTGTTTTTTCTTGTTTTTTATTGCAACAAAAACTTTAAGTTTCATTTAATCTTTTTGATATTTTTTTACTGTTTCGTTTATTTTCCTTCCAACTTTATTTTCCTTCCAGCTGACTAATTTATGTGTTAAAAAAAGAAGAAAGAAAAAACAACAAATTTCTGTTACATATAACGTACGTTTTGGCATTTTAAATAAATTCACGATAAATTTTTAATCTTTGTTGACATAATTATAGCATCTTGACACGAAGAATTAGGGCAACGTAATTTTCTATGGATTTATGTAATAATTATTAGTTTTGTTATATACACAAATAAAAATATCTCCCGATTCACAAAAATTCACCAAATGCAATTCGTCCATAACCCAGAATAAAAAAATGCTAACCGGATGTGGACAGAGCCGTGGTGTTCATACAAATGAAAAAAAAAACTCGTCTGTGCGCAGGTGGCTCCACGCATAAGGCAATCTTAAAAAATAAAATTGTAAATAAATCAGAATTCGCATTTTTCGTCTAATCTCAAACATTCCCAGTAAAAATAAAAAAATGTTTGAGTTGATCCGAAATCGGCAAGCGACAAAGTATTTAAACGCGGCTCTTATAGGGCAGATTTACCACGGCAGCGGCACTGTCTAGATCACAAGAAGCAAAGGCTCGGACGCGAAACACTACACCCAAGACAGCCGACCTCAATCCCTCGCCTCGCCTCGCCTCCCCTCCTAACCTAACCGACCGGCAAGTCTTAAAGGGGAAAACAACTATCACATTGTCTATCATCAATTTACGAAATTGACTCCTATCAACTCAGTCGCCAGCTATCATCCGTCAACCTTTACCAACTAAACATACATCAGATTCTCTGCCCACACTACTGCCAACAACTGACCACGAACATCAGACCCTCTGCATACATTATTACCCACGCAACATCCAACATCCTGACCACAAAACATCAGATTTTCTGCCCACATTATAACCAACATCTGACCACTAACATCAGGTTTTCTGCCTACATCACCACCTCCACTACAACTGACTCGACCACCGAACATCAGGCTTTCTGCAGACATTACTACTCACATCACAACTGACTATCACAAAATATCAGACTTTCTTCTTAAATCATTTCCAACCTTTTGTGTTTTTTCCAATAAATAAAACTTAAAATCTGTGTTTGTTTTTCCTTGCCACCATACACTTCTAACTAACCCTGTTTATTACAGTCTGAAACAAAAATAAATAAATACTATTATTAACTTGTAAACAAGGTTTGTTTAGAATGGCTTTTTTGCCGATAATTTTTTGGAGAATAAGTGCTTAATTGGAGTCGTACCTAATTTAGAAATTAATTAATTAATAATGAATTAGGGCGGTCTTCCGATCTATAGCTCTGCTGATGAGGCCTAATAGGCCGAAATGTACATACAGAGATTGATTTTTCTCGATTTGTTTAGCCATACATTTAATAGGTCTTCCCGCCTAATTCATTATTAATTAATTAATTTCTAAATTAGGTACGACTCCAATTAAGCACTTATACTATTATTAACATTTAGTCGATGCCTTAGTATTTAAATATTTTTTTTTTTTTTAAAGAGCTGGGAAAATCAAGATTAGAATGTTAAAAATTATTTACAATAAAATTCTATCAGAAATATTATAGAATCCTTATTAATAAAAAGCAAGACTTACATTTTTGATTAAGTATATAAAACACTACATAGCTCAAAGGCGAAGTATTCTTTAGTTAATTTTGTAGTTTTTAAGTTCACATATTAAAAAATATCAAAATTTAAAAATAGGGCGTTGAATTGAAAATTGCTATTATTCAACAATATAAAAATCCTTATTCAAATAAGTAAAGTAAAGGTAAGTCGTCGGGGTGGCATAGAGTCGGTATCAGCCAATCAGCGAGGGACTCTATCCCCTTTTCACTAGCGCTAGACCAAGGAGATTGTTTTTGCGTGTTAGGTGGAGCGCTACACCTACCATCAGCTCCTTACTTTACCGCACAGATCCCTGTGCTACTCATACGCTGAGTTGGCGATGGCCGGTATCGAACTAGGAGCCTCGTGGTTTATTGGGCTTATTCAAATAATCTGTCCCTATTTCATATTTTGTAAATAAACAATCTTCCTCGTCAGAACTTTCTGTATAATATACAATTTCATAAGTGTCATTTCTGTTGCCAATAACGGTAACATCAAATTTGAAATTTCTTATTGTTAATTTCAAAAATATGTTGGATATATTTTCCAACTATTTTACCTCGTAAAATATTTACAATATTTTCTCTATAAATTACAAGAAATTCGTAAAATAAATTAGCTGTTAAATTGTCATTTTTTTTTTTTCATATTTTTTCACATTTTTTTTTTAGTTTAACCAGTTTTTTGTTTTTGTTTTTGATTTTTTTCTTTGGCTTTTCTGTTCAACCTTTTATAAATTTCTTTGGTTATTGCAACTTTTTTTTTATTTCATTTATTTTTTCTTTTCTATTTGTGACCAAGCAGACGGTTTTGATTGCGAAATTAATTTTATAACTTTTATAATCTAATGTCTGAAGTAACTCGTCAGTTTTATTCCTTTTGGTTTTTATAATATTGCTTATCGACAAAATATTCCCATTGGGATTGGATCTTTTCCTTTCACAAAATTCCCCAATTACACTTTCAACTTCCATTGAGTCCTGTCTAGCTGATTTCAGTACCTGTTCTCTTAAACTGGTTAAATTTTCAAAATTCCTTTGATATTGTATTTGGAGAATATTAATTATACATTTAAGGGAAATCCCCATCATTGATCGGAATAAGGAAATATTTGGTGGTGGTCTTAATGAAATATTTAATTCCGCATAAAAAATTATGGTTTTTCGAAGAAGTCAATTTTTCTGTCAAAAAGATTATCCAGATTGGTTAATTGTTCGTTTAATCTGCTGATTCCTGCACTATTCGGATCCCATCAGCAATGCCTGATTTGTTGTAGATGTGTAGAAAATGCTCATCTATGGCCATGTCAAAAATTTATCAATAAGTCCTGATATTTTAAATTGCACAAAGATAACTTCATTCTCATAAGCAAGTATCAACTTCAGTACAATTTCATTAGGATTTATGAAATCTTTAAAAAATAAATAAATTTATTCTGATGAATAAAAAAACAAAACAAAAACATAGCCTATATGGAAAACAATGTTTATTCTGTTTCCTCTTATATGAGGAAGAATAGAATTCTTCATTGAATTTTGAAGTAGAAAGTTTCTGAATGCCTTAATGAATCATTTCCGATCTATTCATATGTAGCAGAGAGTATTCATTTTTAGAATTATTTTCAAAGCCAAGCAATCATTTCCAGGAAATATATTCTCTTGGTTTGATTCAAAAGAACCAATTTAATTTTTTTTCTTTTGAAATGGTCTCCAAGGGGTGAATATTACAATTTAATCCAACTAATTGCTTATTCCATCCTTGTTTTAACAAAAAGAAAAAAAATAGTAGCACGATTAACAGGGGCTTTATTAGTCGGACAAGTTCTTATTTTTTGGATAATTGCATTTCTACAATCTGCAAAATCAGAATTACTGGATGATACAGAATAACAAGTCGTAAAAACAGCACCACACAAAGAAGCGGCTGTACGAACACCTGCCCCCTATCTCACAAACCATCCGCTGGAGGAGCAACGTTCTCCTATGGAAGCCAACACATGGACATGCTAATGTGGGCCGCCCACCAAGGACTTACATTGACCAACTCTGCGAGGATACTAGATGCTGTACAGGGGACCTCTCTGGGTCAATGAATGATAGAGAAGGTTGGCGAGAGATTGTCATGGAAATCCGTGCTAATTGTGCGACATGATGATAATGATGATGATGATGATGATGATGATGAAATTCCGTATAGTCTCAAAAATATTATCTGAATAGTCGTTTGCAGTTCCACCCTGTTGAAGTGAGTTAGCGTACTGTTGGTTTGAGCAACAAGCTAAGCACAACTGAACCAGTGTCAAGACAACTGGTACTTATGGGAATACAGAATAGTCCACTCATGCATTTGGGTGATTCCATTCCTTGAGTCCTGATTGGCTGCTTGGTTTCTATGATGTCATGAGGCTTCATAAATAACCTAGCATTTTGCAGTAGTCCTTTGCAGCAAGACAGATTCGTATTAAGTTACGATTACTTGCTGCCTTGTCTTACCAATTCGATGGTAATTGGAACTAATATGATTATTCTACCCCCCCCCCCCAGTAAAATGCAATTGACATGAATGCCATGTTGTGTGGTTGCATCAAATATCAATTCACTTTCTTTTTTAATTGCTTCTACTGTCTAATAATAATCGGCGATAAATCCTAATTACCTGACCATCCTATACACCTACGGCATCGAAAAGTTGTTTTCCATAAATATTCAATAAAGCCAAAATTGACTTTATCAAATATTGAACATTACATAATGCTACATTGTGCATCAGACATGTTTAGTGCAATTTTCTTTGTATCACATCATCAATATATTTGTTGGTGTTAGAATTTTTAATTTTTTCAAGGCATTTAGATTTTGTCAACATTTTTCTTAATTGCCGAATTCATTTATTTTTGTGGGCTATTTGTCTAGCCATTCCGGTACACTTCTTGCATTACTGTCTTGCTCTGTTGGTGCAAATTGTGGCCTGCGCTGGTATATGTTGTGGCTGTGCTGGTATATGTTGTGGCTGTGTTGGTATATGTTGTGGCTGTGCTGGTATATGTTGTATATGTTGTGGCTGTGCTGGTATATGTTGTGGCTGTGCTGGTATATGTTGTGGCCTGTGCTGGTATATGTTGTGGCTGTATATGTTGTGGCTGTGCTGGTATATGTTGTGGCCTGTGCTGGTATATGTTGTGGCCTGTGCTGCTGGTGGCCTGTGCTGGTATATGTTGTGGCTGTGCTGTATATGTTGTGGCCTGTGTATATGTTGTGGCTGTGCTGGTATATGTTGTGGCCTGTGCTGGTATATGTTGTGGCTGTGCTGCTATGTGTAGAAGGATTAGAATCTACCGTTTTGCACATTTTCTCAAATGTCGGAAGTATGACTCAATATAGTTTTACATTTTACTGGCGTTGACAATGTTACTGGGGATTACCATTGCTTCTATTCTCTTCTCTGAATATTTCTATGAGTCATCTTTTTTTTTCCAGTTTTGTAATATTAATTTATTCATATTTAATTATTATGTGGCTATTATTAATAGAATTCCTATTCAGCACTGACCTAACGAGACATAGCTAGGAAAACTTGGAAGAATTATAACACTATTCTATTAGCAACATTATTCTATTTTAATTCAAGTTTTTTTTAATTGTTCTAATACTATATTCTTAATTCTTTATTAAAAATTATATATATATACATACATACATACATACATATATATATATATATATATATATATATATATATATATATATATATATCGAATGTTTTATTAAAATCGGATAGCTAGTTGAAGAATTTCCTGTGATCCCCCTTTCAGCAGGTGCGCAATTGAGCATCCCTATTTTAGATATATTAAATCAGTCTTTATTTAATTACAAATATTTCATAAACTGAAGAGTTCAAAGGCTTTCAAAATTCACTGTAAAAATTTTAAATGAATAAAATTTAGGTAAATTGAATCAGAAGAAATGTGTTTTTGGATCAACTCAAAGGAAAAAAAAAGAAAAAAAAACGTTTTTAAAACTTCACAAGAAAAAAAAAATGGTTTCAAATTTTTTTGTGGAAATTTTTAAAAACAAAATTAAAATTTTCAAATGACTTTTTCAATGTATTCACATCGTAAATTGAATTCTTATTTTTTCTTTTTTTCGTTTTTAATATTTCTAAATGTGATTGGATTTTTAAAAATGACCAAACGTAGAAACCCTCCTGTTAAGTGATAAAATATATTTTACTAAGTTTTTTTTTTTTTCAATCAAAGATGCTATTCATTATAAAATTGATTTATTAATGAATAAAATACAAAAAAATCATTAAAATTTCAACATGTTCCCAATTTATTTTGAAATCATTGGAAAAAAAAAATCTTCGGACATTTCATTTTTATCAAAAATTAGGGATGTACAAATTCAAGCGCCTTGCAAAAAAGGGGATCAAAGGAAATTATGTAAAAAATCAACAAAAATAAACTAATAATCCGATTTGAATAAAATTTTCGGTATATGAAGTAATAAAAGAAGAACTTTTATTCAAAATAAATGTTTACTCTAAATAAGGCTAAGTATTCTTTTTGTTAGTTTTTGTTTCGCACATTGATCCCCCATATAGTGAACAATAACTTTCTCCGTAATTTTTGGAGGAAGAAAATGAATTTTACATTTTTTGAAAGATAATTCAATGACAAAAGATATGTAAAACAAAAACAAACAAACAAAAAAAGAATAGATATTTTGGTAAAATCTATAGTAGGATGTCTTACATTGTGAAATTTAAGTCTCGTAAATAAGAAAAATATTTATCCTTTTTTCTTTTTTTAATCGTTAGCTTATTTTCTAAGGAATGTGATATCAAAAGTTCAGCTTGTCTACTTTTGAATTTTTTATATTTTTAGAGATGTTTTAAAATTTATAAATGTAATGTAAATTTCCCCATTTACTGGCTGACAAAGGCGTATGTATTTAATTAAAGAAAAGATTGTATTAAAAAATATAACTAAAGATAATGAAATTAAATTTTAATAGTCTTTATGAAAAAAAAACATTGAAAATAATTTTTGAGGTAAAAAATTGATGTCTTTTTTTTTATACGGAAGCCATTAAACATCACAAATTTGTATCTCTAGAGCTGACAATAGTCGGTACTGCTGCTGATGGTAATGTGGTAAAAATATCAAATATGACGAACCATAGAAAAGAGCCCTACCTTATATTTTGGTGGGAAATATATGAAAAATAATAAAAGAATTTCGTCGAAAAATTGTCTCAAACAAAATAAACGTCGGTTATATGTACAAGTTATCTTTTTTCTTGGAATTGTTCTTTATATTAAACGTAAAACAAAACAATAAAAAGATAATTTTCCAATTTTTATTAACGTTTTGAAATATTTTCTAAGAAGTTGAGAACTTCTGAATGTCCGTATTTTGTACATACCTATTACAAATAATTTTAGAACGATTTGAAAATTATTCAGTTCGATTTATTTTTTTAATTCTAATTTTATTTTCGTTTCATTTTAATCCCCACAGGCTCAGAGCCGAAAACCACAAAACAAAGTGTTACTAAAATTTGAATTAGACCATGAGTGAATGAGTTATAATGAATATCATAACAGATAAGTCCACAGGCATATCACCTGCAAACCTAACCAAACTTAACCAAACCTTTAACCTTTCATTCTTTAACATTGAACATTGAACAATTATTGTTTCTTTTGAACCTATTTTCTGCCTGATTTGTATAAACTTATATCGTAGCAAACGGTTTTTGTTTTCATTTCTTCAAACGCTACCAACCCTTTTTCTCTGCGCACTTAATTAGGTTTTATAGCCCTACAAAACGGTTTAAACAGTGCTGCTTTCAGGCATGAAATAAACTACATACTTGTAGATAATTGCAACTATATATTCTCCCGTTTGAAACTTCAAACTGACTGAATTACAAGAAATTTGAAATCGAAGCAAAGAGTTCATTTGAAAAAAAAAAACGCAGTCGCAGGTTTGTTGCGTATTTAAGTATTTTATCTGGATAAGGAAGTGTTGTAGCAATGAAAGAAATAATATTTAGTTACTTTCTCGGCTTTCAAAACGTCGGTAAACCCAAAAGAAAATGAACTTTCTCCGAAATGGGCTACGTTGTTTTAAGAGTCATTCTGAAGACAAACGTAATTCATGTTGGGATTACATCACTTACTTGCCATGGTTCCCTTATTTGACGCTAGGGAAGTAATTACGCCCGTGTCTACTACTTGCCATGAGGTAGCGCGGTCAGTAACATTATAAACGAGGAAGCACCAAAAATCAAAAACTCTTAAATCTCTGCCATGGCAAAGAGTTGCAATGCACAATTTACCTTCATGTCCACGGACTGAGATTTTTGCGCTCCCATCAACTTCGTGTCACATGACACACGATAGCATGCTTCCATTGTAAATCTTTACACTTTCATTCTGTATCAGCTACATATCAAATAGTCAACAACTACTGAAGACTCTTCTTTTCCTATTAGGACATTTCGCTCATATAGTCCAGTAGAATTAGCTCATTTTGGGTCTCAACCCGGAAATAAAAAAAGCCAAGTTAAATTTGGTATCGTTGGAAACTGAACTTCTGAAAATCATTTAGTGTAAGTGTAGTTCATCATCCTGCAGTTCCAGTTCATGCTCATGTTGAAAGTATGGACTACGTTGTGTGTTGGCCTGTCTCCATTGTCGTGGTGAGAATTGTGAAAATACCAGAGAGCAGGAAAAAGTTGAAGAAGATGCCTATTCAGATGATATTGAGTTTGAATGAAATATTTTTCACATTTTTCACGTTTAGACACAGTGTTTGTTTTTATTGCATGAGCTTTGGTTCGTACGTGGCTCCTCATGTTAAAAAGACTTTATGTTAATCTGGCCTGGTGGGAGTTCTGGAAAATAAAATCATTCGGCTTTTTTTCTTCCCTTTATCCCTTTCTCATATATTTCATAATTCTTGTTAAAATACCCAACACAATCCACAGGAAGCTTTTTTGTTGAATACTCTTCTATCATTTGCTTTTTCTTTGCCCTTGCCTCCAACAGCCCCCCCCCTCTATTTCATTAGTCTTACTACCCTGTTGAAATTGTAGCACCACTCAAAACCTACTGCCCCTCTTATCGCCCCTGTAAACCTAGCCCCCCCCCTGTTAAGGCCTCTGTGAAGATACCACACTCTTGAGAGTTCATAGCTAGCCTGTTGAGAATCACTGAGAAAAATAAATAAATATTCAGTTTTTATACTTTTTGATCACATCTTGTATTTTCCTGTATTTAAACCATTTTTATTCTTTCTGACTCTCGTCTCTTAATATCAACAATCCACTAATCAAACCTTAAATTCGGATGGAGACAAAGTCAACTTAGAATAAAAATGTTTTGCATATCAATACACACATTGTGACTCATTATCCTTTTCTTTCCATTATTTGCATTTTCTTTGCTCTTTTTAAGGATCTGCTAAAAGTTTTCATAAACAATCTAGATTGATAAAAAAAAAAAACTTTTTTCTCGGATACTTAATCCTTGTTTAATTTCGTCCATAAACAAAAATTACAAAATTGATTTCTATTTTGAGTTTGAAAATAAAGACAAAGAATGTTTGTTTTTCCGTTCATTTTATTTTGTTTCATGTTACAAATTGATATAAAAAAATCTCTTCAAATATGTCAAGCGTCACATAGCGGCTATTCTTGGTGGTTGAGCCAGAGTTTGATCACCTCTGATAGGGTCAGCAGGGCGAGGGAAGTCTGATGTTGGAAGACCCGAAACTTCCCAATGAACCCTGCGGATCACATCACTGACGACAACCACCAGCGCCCCAAATGTAGGAGCGTATATTTAAAGTTTGACAATTATGGAAAATGAACATAAAACTAATTGCGCAAATTTTCCTGTTAAATGTTGAGACTCGAGGCAATATAGATTTGAACCTGTAAGACCAATATTTTGGGCTGATTGCTATTTTATTATACATTATAAGTCCAATTAGGGCCGGGTTAGCTCAGTCGGTAGAGCGTTCGGCTAGAAACCATGAGATTCCTAGATCGATACCGGGCCTCGCCAACTCAGCGTATGAGTAGCACAGGGATATGTGCGGTAAAGTAAAGAGCTGTTGGTATGTCTGGTGCTCCACCTCAGATGCTCAATACAATCTCCTTGGTCTAGCGCTAGTGAAAAGGGAATAGACTCCCTCGCAGCATTAAGCCGATACCGACGACTTTACTTTTACTTATAAGTCCAATGTTTCATGCTGTCATACATCATATCAAATACTAATACTAAAAAAAAAAAGGGTTTAATATAGGGATAATTCATTGCTGTTAATCGAATAAGTTTTAAACAAATCTATTTTTATTCTGGATCAAAAGATGTGTGTGATTTCTGCTTGAAATTTGGTTGAATTTTTGTGAACATACATTTAAGGGACAGGAAGAAGCTAAGGATTCAAAGGGTTAATTATGAACATGCCTTTGGATTTTTTTTGGTATTTCCTCCTTCATAACCACATTTTATTTGGGAAATATCTTCAGCTAACTTTTAAATAAATACATATTTTCTCATTTATCTCTTTGCTTTATTTTCATCTATCATTTACACTTGTATGTAATATTCATACACATTCACTGATTTATGCATGCATATAAAAATGCATACGTATATATATATATATATATATATATATAGATAGATAGATAGAGAGAGAGAGAGAGAGAGAGAGAGAGAGAGAGAGAGAGAGAGAGGCAGAATTCCTAAGTTTGTTTGATTTTGAAGGGAATTGAAGATTAAGTTTTCAATGTTAAATTTGATGGCAGGCAAATGGCAGTGTCAAGCCAGAAAACTGCCCCAAGAATGATATTTGTCAATATAATATTTGTGGTGATGTCAGTGTAATTAATTAAAGCACTTTCACTTGAACTTTTAGGAATATAAACCCCCATATAAACATGCATCATATTTTCTTTTGTTTTGCAGAAATGAAAGAAAATAAAAAGAACTTGAAGGAAATCATCATAATAAAATTCATAGCTAAAAAATGGACAAAACTTTTATAAAAATTAAAATACATTTATCAATTTTGAGATAATAATTGTCTTTCTTTTTAATGTTATAGTTAACAGACCATTCTTACTTTATTGTATGAATTGAAGCAAAAAGAAAGGTTTCTATTTAGTGTTGTAACCATGAAGAAAGAATGCAATTTTTTCTGAAATAAATATGATAAATCAATTATATGATGTTTTTTAAAAAACTTTTTTGATGCTTGTATGTGAACACCTGCTCCCATGACAGCATTTATTGTGGCTCACCTTTTAAGGTAATGAGATGAAATGAACTTAGGGTAAGTCAATGTGCAGAATAGGACAGTACAGGTGTTACAAGCATTCGTTAAACAAAGAATAGTAAATGAGGTGAGAGAAAACTAAGTTCAAGTATTTTTGATTGATGGAAAGAATCTCAACTTCTTAAAACATTTATCCATTTTATCATTTTGAACATAGTCTTTTCTGCTTCTTTTATATAAACTGGTCTTTCTATGTGTATAACAGTATTAGTGGAAATCTACGGATTAGATTGAGCTAAAGTCTTGTGAATATGGTGGGATGCTGCACTTGTACAAAAAATGCTTATTAAAAACTATTGAGAATTGACACTGACTTGTTTAGACATCATAAATTGCTTCATCAAAGTTTCAGTTTTGATGATGATGATGACGACGATGATGATGATAATGATGATGATGATGATGATGATCATCATCATCATCATCATCATCATCATCATCATCAAAACTGAAACTTTGATGAAGCATCATCATCATCGTTTGTTTTTGCTATTTTCAATATCTCCACAAAATAAATTCTTTGACAACATTCATTATATAGTTAGATAATTATATAAGTCATTATTATTGCTATAATTTTGTCCTGAAAATAACCATCTTTTGAGTTTGAAATGGATTAATTGAAGCTGAACTTAAAACTCGTGTAACCAAGTTTATAATTCAAAGTTTTTGCTTTCTTTGTCTAATGCACTTTTAAAGTTTATCTAACTTCATTTTAAGGTCAAGACGAAGTTAAGGAAAGATATTCAACAGCTCAAATTATATTTCTTACTATCATGGAATTTCAAGAAATATTTTCATAAACAGTTTCAAAACTGTCAAAATGTGCTGGGTCTTTTGAGTGACTGGCTTAAGAATTCAATGTTTCTTCAATTTCTAATATTGCAGTGTTAATAGCAGGTCCACAACATGTGTGATATTGTCATCCATCTTTGAGATAATTTACTCTTATGAATTTGTAAATCTAATTTGTTAGTTTCTAATCCATTTCTTTAATTACAGTCGGTTGTTATTAATTTGACTTTCCTTTGATTTGTCTAAAATTTTCATTCCAACAAAAATGTTTCTACTAATGATTCTCTACTTTCCAATTAACCATTCTCTTAAAATATTCCATTGATATGTTCGTGAAAATGAAAAGTGAACAAACTTACAGATTTATTGATACGAGAAAAAGGTCAAGGTTGATTCATGCACTTATCAGAGGCAATAATCAATGAATGTTTCACAAATGACTTTTTACCTTTTATTTTTATTTATCTTTATTCTCTTTCAAATTATTAACGAGTTGATATTTTTTCAATTTTTCCAAAAACTACCGATTAGAATTTAACAAAATTTTCACAGTATAATGGGAATATATATGCGTAGGGTGTATAAAAATGGTATTATTCTGCGTGACAGGAAATAAACGGTGGCTATTTGCAATATTAACACAATATAGAAGTGCTTCAAACTTTAAACAAATGTCATTATAATCGTGCAATTATGGGTCGCAAATGTGACTTGACCCCTTCTGAGAAATATATTATAACATCTGAACTTTCCAAAGGCAAATCTACATTAGAAATATCCAAAATAATTGGAAGATATCACCCAACTGTTAAGATTTTTGTTGCAGTTCTTATGAAGATACATAAGAGGGCCAATAAGGGTCAATTGAGCGTTGTTACCCGACATTCTTTGACAAGAATGAAACTTGAAGCTGTAAATAACCAGCGGAGCAATTTTTAGGAGCATTAAAGAAGTAACAGTGCAGAGAAGTACTCTCTATTGTCTTCTGTAAAAGGTTGGAACATCAATGAGACCAGTGACAAAACCTCAATTGACAAAAGTACACATACAAATGCATTTAAAATGGACAAAGGAGAACATGAAAGTTGATTTCTTGAAAGTTCTATCAACAAATGAAACTCATGCAACATTTGATGACTCTGATGGTTTGAGCTAATGTTGGGTTGTAAATAGATCGTCATCAATATTTGATGTGCCAACAAGGGGGAGGATGTATTATGATTTGGGCTGGTATTATTGGGGGTATAGTTGGATCGTGGTACCTGATGGTACGAAAATAACCACAAATGCTTATATAGTCTTCCTCAAAGAGAACCTGGAATCTTGGCTAAAAACACAAAGTATCACCTTCAGGAGAACCATCATATTTATGCAAGATAATTCTCCTTCACATAAAGTACATAAAACTATGGAGTATCTGTAAAAATTAGGCTTCTTTGGACCTCGGAAAATGAATTGGCTGACCAATTCTCCAGACTTAAACCCAATTAAAAACTTGTGGAGCATTCTGACACAACGTGTCTATGAGACTGGATGCTGATTTAGAAGCAAGGATGATTTGTGGCAGGAAATAGTAAACGTATCATGTGAAATTACATCAGAAGAAATCCAGAAATTTACCTGTTCAAAAGAGCAGGGCATTTTGCAAGTCATTTAAAAAAAAAAGATCACGTATCTCATATTAACCATCTCCATTATCATTTTAAACTGCTTATTTTATTATTTCGATTGAATTTCATCTTTTTTTTTTACTGTATGTATCCATAAAAATCTGTAAATGAAGCTATTAAAGGGTTATTTTCTTCTTTTTTTTACAGAATTTGACCCACTAATAATTTAAGTAAATTAGATAAATGACCGTAACTTCTGTTCTCTTTTGTAGAACCTTACAATATTTATGGAAAGTGCATATATACATATTGTCGTCATTCTCTGATAATTTCATTATCAGCCGAGTAGTTTTTGAATAGGATGGAAAAAGGTAACTTCATTAATAATTTGAAACGCAGTGTATACATGAAAGAATTTAAGATGCATTTATATGTATGAGATATTATCAAAGGTCTGGCTTCTTTGTGAGTTTTTTGTCACTTAAAAATTAAATAAGAATTATTCTTGTCAGTAATGGTTAGATATTTACATGAACTCATGGCAAATGTTTTCTGGTGAAAACTTATCTAAAAGGTGAACTATTTGATGAATTTAAATGTCATACATTTATATACACAACAGAAATAAAATTGGTTATGTGCTACTATTCTTCTTTGATTTAAACAGATTATTCATATGTGTGTGTGTGTGTGTGTGTGTGTGTGTGTGTGTTTGGCAGAATTAGAGTGGCTCTTACAATCCATATGCGTGAGTGTATGTGTGTGTGTTGTTAATTTGGGCAAATATCTTCTTGCAATCCATTTCTGTATGTGTTTGTGTGTGTCTGTGTTTGCGTGTGTGCATGTATGTGCATGTATTGTTATTCTAGGCAAATATGGAGCTGCTCTTGCAATCCATATGTGTGTGTTTGTGTGTTCGTAGTGTCTGTGCTGTTAATCTGGGCACATATGGAGCTGCTGTTGCAATCCATATGTGTGTGTGTGTGTGTGTGTGTGTGTGTGTGTGTGTGTGTGTGTGTGTGTGTGTGTGTGTGTGTGTCAATCTGGACAAATATGAAGCTGTTCTTACAATCCATATTTATGTACACATGTGTGTTGTTGTTGTTGTTGTTGTTGTTGTTATGCCTTCACATGTATAATAACATTACTTTATATAGAATGTGCATCAGAGAAAGTGCTTTCTTATAAAGCAGCCAATCACCTTGTAGTATAATTATTTAAAAATGTCAATCAGTATATATACTAAATGGTTGTGGAAAATCTTCACCTAAGATTTATTTCTGTTAGAAGGCAAAAATACCATGAGGCAAATTTATAGACCTAACATTTTCTGCATTTTATTTTATAATTATAAACTTTTGGATTGTAAATAAGTTTTTCAAAATTGTTTGTGTGCTGGCTTATTTATTTTATCTTTGCTACTAAATGTCTTCTCTAAAAAAAACCAAAAAACACTCAAAACAACAATAGTAGAATTTATCAAAACATTTCATATTCTAACTACATGTTTATATCATTTGTGATATCGCAATTAGGATTTATTATTAAAAAAATACGTCAAAACTTTAATTCCCTCTAACCATTACATATATAACAATTATGATTTATTAAATAAAACTGTAAATGTATAAGTAGCAAAATATTTTTGGTGATAGTCAAAAAGGTTAGATGATTAATCAGTAGTTTTTAAAATTCTAATATGAAATTTGTTTGAGAAAGTTTCAGAATGAAATATGCATGTTGTACATTGATAATCAGAATTAGAAGGGATTGTCAATGGTCAAGAATGAAGTTAAATTTCACTGTTGGAATGATTTATGATTTTAGAATCAGAACTGAAAGTTTAATTGAATAAAACTCTGAACTTGTTCAAAAAGATACTCCATATTCTTCCCAGATAAAAAGGGATTTTGTATTAAACTTCTGAAATGTTAAACTTTTCATTTCTTCCATTTGGAGTATTGTTTATGTGTGTTTACCATCCAAATTATAATCAAATCTAAGATGTGGTATGTTGGGATTCTGGCTTTGTCTTCTATGTTCTCACTTTATGTTCTTGTAAAATCCATCATGAATAAATAGAAGGATAAAACATCCAACAGAATGGAAAAGAAATAAGATGCGAAAACCAATTTGGTGGAATGTTTATATATTTATAATAACTTGGATAAACTTTTTAATTCTAGGAAAAATATTGGGGAATGTTACGACAGTCTATGAAGTTGTCATGGCAAGGTAATTAGGAATGCCAATCATTATGAAACTTTAAAAAGTAACAAATGAAAAACGTTTGAAATTGTGCTTAAGGTGATAACATAAGAAATGAATTAAAAGATTTAAAAATATTTATTTTGTATGTAAAGTAAAATATTGCTAATAATAAATTAAAATTAAATACTACATATAATTTAGTAATTTTAAATTAAAATAATTTATTTTGTATGTAAAGTAAAATATTGTTAATAATAAATTAAAATTAAATACTACATTTAATTTAGTAATTTTAAATTAAAATAATTTATTTTGTATGTAAAGTAAAATATTGTTAATAATAAATTAAAATTAAATACTACATTTAATTTAGTAATTTTAAATTAAAATAATTTATTTTGTATGTAAAGTAAAATATTGTTAATAATAAATTTAAATTAAATACTACATTTAATTTAGCAATATTAGATTAAAATAATTTATTTTGTATGTAAAGTAAAATATTGCTAACAATAAATTAAAATTAAATACTACATTTAATTTAGTAATTTTAGATTAAAATAATTTATTTTGTATGTAAAGTAAAATATTGCTAATAATAAATTAAAATTAAATACTACATTTAATTTAGTAATTTTAAATTAAAATAATTTATTTTGTATGTAAAGTAAAATATTGTTAATAATAAATTAAAATTAAATACTACATTTAATTTAGTAATTTTAAATTAAAATAATTTGAATATGCTCATCATACATCATTTTGAAACAGACAACAATTTGTATTTAGAAGTGACTCACATGTTAGTTTATAAGAAAAATGAAAAAAATACCAAAAACTTATAGAATTTGTTGTAATCTGTTTGAAACAATAACATGGATTTTATAACATACCACGTTTCTTGGCAAGGTTAATAATAAAACAAAACAAAATTCTAGTTAATTTGTCATAATTTGTCACTTAATATCAAAACAATTGAAATAACTAAACCTTATCTCAAACATTCTCAAATTCAAATGTTCAACAAAAATGACGTTGAAAATTCTGAAACTATGGATATGAAAAGTAGTCCTGTGAAATGTTTCAGTAAATCCATTTGTAAAATTATGTAACATATTTTATATATCATACAGGCATAATTCTCTCATAAATGATGGAATTATTTACACTTCTGGATCAGTTGTATTGAGTGAAATCTTTTATTCAAGTAAACAAAAGAAAGATAACATTGGAAAAAGAAAGTAAAGACAGAATAAGTAGAAAGGAAATATAAATTGAAAGAAGAGAAGAACATAAAGTGATATAGAGAAGGTAGAAGTTTGAAGTATAGAAAGTTAAAATGAGAGAGGAAAAAAAGAAGAGAGAGAGAGAGAGAGAGAGAGAGAGAGAGAGAGAGAGAGAGAGAGAGAGAGAGAGAGATTAAATAATTTAGTCTATCAAGTGTTACTCCTTGTAAGTCTAGTAATACTTCATATCAATGAGATTTCTTATTACTCTGTATTACAAGTTGTATGTCCATTATATATATATATATATATATATATATATATATATATATATATATATTTTCTCAATGGTAATCATGCTCACACACATACACTCATACACACACACACACAACCTTGAGATTTGTTTCGCTGTCGTTTATCGCAAAAGATTTATACACACACGCACCTAAAAAATGCACAATGCTTTCTTTTCGATACACACACTTACACAGTCCCATACTTACACCATAAAAGAGAATATTTGACATAATATTTCAAACCGTCTCCTTTTTTCAAACCTCAAATTTTAAACAGACTGAATAACAAGGACTACCACTCGCTTTTATTGTTATTCTGTGATAAAAATTTCTTATTACCTTCCATATACCAACAAATGCCCTGAAGATGATCTAATTAATAGATCGAAACACTGCAGTGTCGGCCAATAAACTCACCACTTTACTCATTTAAACCTGTGTTTTTTCATTCTTTCTTAATATATATATATATATATATATATATATATATATATATATAGTGATTGCCACTTCTTCACAGAAGAAGGCCATTTCTACAAATAGTTCGGTTGTGAGTACGCAGGTGGTCCACTGGTCCAAATTTGTTTTTATGTTCCCTGTCACACATGAACCCCTTTCTCAGCTTCCTCTCGCATGTGACTGTAGAAGCCCTGTCCTCAACAGGCAGGCCCTGCCACACAGGTCACATATATAGTCAGTCTTAAATATTGGAAATGTGTTCATGCCATCCGTCATGTGCCGCTTACGTGAAGGTCGCTTCAGGATGGGGTGCTCAAGCTGCCTTACCTCAGATCCTTACAGTTACCATTGGCCTGCCTTTCCAAAAGAAAGTGTACCCAAACCCCATTTCTGTCAATTGGTCCTCATCGTTGAAATGGACTTCCACAACGGTTGCGATGTCTACCCCATATTGAGAGTTCTTTGCCATGATGCCAGTTCGTCGTTAAAGGTTTCCCGATAACTCAAGATTGAGATGTCTGAACATTCCAGGTGGCTATTATTAGACTAGGTTTGTTGTAATATTTTCTTGTTTTCGCCTTGCTAATAGGAACAGCCGCAGGTTGCTGGCCAGCTGGATAGGTCACCTTTTCTATACCCTTCCCAGATATCTGGGTGGGCAGTACTATCCAAGGGGCTGCTCAGTCACTCACAACCTCGCCACATGTAGATTCACAGTTGTGTGCTTCCAGCCCATCAAGTCTACACACACCACCGTTCCTCCATCACCGTGGGACTTGTAGAAATATCTGCACACGTTGTGCGCTTGTGTGGCATGCACTGCATGCTCTCCTTCCCCAAAGTCTAGTATCAGTGACAAGCCGAGGCAAGATGACTGAAAGGCTTTGGGGAATGCAGTTTTAACTTAGTATAAGTCCACAAGTACCATTTCTATTAAATAGGTGAAATTGATACAATTTCATAATTTAAATTTATTTTTATGTTTATAAAAATTAAATAAAAATTCAAATATTGAAGAGAGAGATGAATTAATATTTTTATATGTTAGTGAAATTAAGTATCAAGAATAAAACATTACTAAAAGATAAAAAATAACATGTTAATGGCAATGACATTCGAAATTCAAGAATAATATAAAATTATCTTATCTAAGAGGCACCATTCTGCTATACTCTTGTGTGTGTCTTGTTGAATGATTTTTTTTTTTTCCCTTGACCAGACATGATAGGGAAGAACAGAATTCAACTACAATTTGGGGTGGTCATTGCTTATTTAGATTAAAACATGAAATAAAATTAATATATATGTATATATACATATATATATATATATCTTATTATAATGGAGATTGTGGGTTTGTCTGTATGTAACCGAAACTATATTACTATACAAGTCACAATTCCCTTTGTTATTTACACCACATTCTCCATGATTTTATTTTTTTATTTAAACCTCAATTATTAGTAAAATTGTTTTACATCATTAAGACTGTTAACCATATCTACATACTAATAACATGCAATTGTATTTATATATACAATAAAATAGCGGTTTACAGAGTGAATAGGAAGGCTAATTTACATATTGATCTTAAACATTTGATTTTAATAAATATATGCTTAGTATTATTGATTTCTAATTGTTTGGTTTTATCTTATTGAATATGAGCAAAAATCTCGGGGATAAGAATTAACAAGAAGACATAACTGTAATATTATTCTTTACTTCCTATTTTAACTAAATAGTTAATTTAGGAAAATTTACCAATGAAAGACGGGAGTAATGGAAAATGATGGAAGAGTTATTTTCAAAGTTGTTCTATTTTCCGATTATACCCCCTCTGTTCCAAATATTTTTATCTGAATTCTTATTCAGTTTCAATAGCCTTTCTAATTTAACATGATATTTTATCATATTAAAACTTAAATACTTGCACCCAGAGGGTGCATATATTTGCTAGTATATATATGATGGGCATACAGTAGTATTGATATGGCTACAGTTTGGAAGAATTCTCGTTTTATCATATCAGAGAGATCAGATTTCCATAGAAATAGATAATCTGTTAGTTGTAGTCCATGATTTTCCTATGTATATATTGATATAGCTTTCTGTAGATGAGATATTGATACCTAGGTATGTGAACTGGTCTGCTAATTTCAGAGATGTGCCATTTAAGATGGTTTCATTTTGTTTAAAACTCTGTTTTATCTTATTTCCCATTGAGGCAAATGCCTCTTGTTGCCTGCTCTAGACTATGCAGCAGAGATTCAGCTTAGGAAGGTGTATTTGTGAGAAGCTCTAGATCATCTGCATTGTCTGCATCCGTAATATTTTCTGCAAGATATTGTCTGCTTCTTGCCTTTTTGAGTTTGAAACCATTTTCCTTCATTAGATCTAATAACGTTTGTAGTACATAATCTTGGCAGATTATCAATAAAAATGGTACTAATGTATCTCCTTGTAGGACTCCAGCAACAATATCAAAGAAATCAGTGTCACCATGGGTGAACAAACCATTGCTTTTGTTTTCTTTGTAGAGCATCATTATAGTGAGAAGTTTCTATTGAGAGGCTATATGCTAGAAGTATTTGCTCCATCTTTCCTCTTCATCATGGAGTCAAATGCCTTGGAGACATCTACAAACAAAAGTGTTGCCTCGAGTTTTTTTTTGCTCGTAGTCCTTTGATTTGCTATATAGTCAGAATCTAAGAAGTTATGGATCCGTTTCTCCAAAATCCATTAAGATTTTTCTACAAATTTTCTTCTTCAAGTCAGATGTGATAGAGAATTAGGGCATTATAAACTTTAGCAGCTATGGTAGTAAGAGTTATACCTCTGTATTTCTTAATGATTTTGAAGTCGCCTTTCTTCTGGAAAGGATAAATTCAGCCTTTTGTCAATTTATCTATTATATTGTGTTTATACACTGCATTGCATAATCGAAGAAGTATGTTGTCAAATTTCCTTGTCCTTCATACTTCAGGAGGTATTTCATCGAGGCCTGCATCTTTTCTGCTTTTGATTGTTTTTAGAACTTTGAAGAGTTCATTCTCTGTTAAATGTCCTAGTTTGATGTCCAATTGGATATTAATAATTTCTTGAATATGTTCATCAGTGATTTTAGGAGGATTTCCAAACCGTTTCTTGAAATGTTCTTTCCACTTCAGAAATCTAACTTCTTGGCTGGTAGCTTTAGCTTTGAGCTTGAAGTACTGCTAACTTTGTTTCCTGTCTGCCATACTAATTGAGATTGTCTTCTACAGAATTTCTGATTTTATTTATTTGGTCTTGGATGTTTTCTAGTTGTTCTTTTTTGTATGTTTTAGTTCTATCTGAGATTTCTTAAGTTGCTGTACATTAGTGTTTGTTTGGCTTCTTTTTTATTACGTAGGCTTTTTTACACACATTATCAAAAGTGTACTTGTACAGTAAATGGAGATGCATAAATCAGTGACAATAAAACTATGTTCAAACAGAGGAGGTCAAACTCTGTGTTAATCAAACACGTGGTCTCCATAATTCAGTAATATTGCACCAGCTTGTCACTGGATATCACATTCTGGACAGGAGAGTATCATAAGTGTCATACAATCATGGAGAATTGGAAACTATGGGATGCAGCATGGTGGATGAACATAAAAGCGGGTCAACAGTGCACTTCACCTGATACTAATAGATTAACAGCCTGTATCAAACCGTTCAGCCAGG
The DNA here is from genome assembly GCA_023376005.1 of Doryteuthis pealeii. Taxonomy (NCBI): domain Eukaryota; kingdom Metazoa; phylum Mollusca; class Cephalopoda; order Myopsida; family Loliginidae; genus Doryteuthis; species Doryteuthis pealeii. Next base: position 129,339,484 of record CM042144.1, on the reverse strand, counting down.
AAACCTCTGCTACTCATCTATAAAGATGGCGTGTACATAGTTTTTTTTACATATAAGTAAATATTATTTCCAAATTTGGATATTTAGAATGTATGACAAAATAATGCTGCACTTTACTGCAAATTAAAGTAAAAGAAGACATATTGATTTAAAAGACAAAATGTCTTTGTTTTCAACAATCAGTTTAGTGCTTATAAAATCTTTTATAATTCTAAGGTAGAAATTTTGATAAAATATTTTAAAATTTAGTATAGAAAATGTAGAAGACAATAAAGTAAATATAAAGATGTTATATAATGCAGTAGAAATCAAATATGTTTTAAAGTATTTTGTTTTTTTAATTGTTTTCAGAAACTAGAGCATTGCAGCTATCTAATGTACTTTAGAGTGTATCGACTCTTGAAATAATATTTTTATAGTTTACAAAGATAACAAATTATTCAATGCTCCTCTGCATTTTTTCAACTTAAATAAAAAAGGAATTAGTACTTATATTCAGTTCATTTAAGTAAAAAAAATTATATTTTTATTTATATCTCTTCATATTGAAGATATTTCCCCTGTTTTTTTTTTGTTCATCTCTTCTATCTGCTTGTCTGGCCATCTTGATTTTGACTGTAATTTGTTATCTATGAATCAATATCCTGCTTAGATTACTCTCCTCAATATCTGTCCTTCTTTAAAGATAACGTTTTCCTTTATTTCACTATTTCTGTCTACCTTATTTGGCTTTTCATCTACAATATTTTGAGTTATTTATGTGTATTACAAGGTTATTTATGTGTATTACAAAGTTTTAGATAAACATTTTGCTAAAATTGTTTTACTTAATTATCTTTATTAATTGTATTGATGATAGTTCAAATAAAAATAGCAAAATATTTGCCCTAAAATTTCATTTCTATTTTGATTACAAATGAGAATTAATCAGAAAAAAAGCTTCAACATTTGTTGCTCTTGAAATAACCATTGAAAATAAATATTTATATATAACATGTTAAATTCAATAGCACTGCAATATACAACATGAAAATCCTCCGCCTCCCTTGAAAGTAGTACATAAAATGTTTATAATATTCCAAATGCTGGATAGGTCTCAATTTAATCCCTAACACAAGAAAGCTGAAAGAAGACATTGTTTGCTGACAACAAACGAATTTGTCTGCCACTTTTGAAATTTAAAGAAACAGAAAAAAAAGAAAAAAAGAAGGGGAATTATTTATTTTGGTTATAATTCTAATTCCAGTAAAATTACCAAATAATATTTTTTTTTAGAACTATTTTGTATAAATTTCAGGTTAACCAAATTCAGTTGTTTTTTTTGTGTGTGAATATGGCAGAATTCTAACAATATTCTGTTTTCTCTAAAAATTTATCATGTGCTGTTAACATTTAAATTCTTGTATATTCTTACCTCTTACCACCACCCCCACTGAATCCTCATTTAATCTAACTAAAATATAAGGCATCTCTCGAGTAACCTTCTAAGAAATAACCTATAGCCTGTGTGTACCCTCCCCCTATCTTGACCTATCTTGACTTTAATGGATCAATAGACAGTACTATCCCCCACTCTTAATGTCTCCCTACTGTAGAAACCTATCCACCCCACCAAATACTAAACCAGGAGGGAACATCTGGACTTTAACTAAGTTAAAAATTAGATTTCTCCAACCCACCACACTTTTTTAAAAACATATACATATAAGAGAACAGTCTATACAGAAGCCTACATGCTATATAAGTATGTAAAACAAACCATGGGTAGCAGCATGGTGGGTGTGAGTAGCAGCAGAAGAACCTTAAATGGGCCAACGGCGTAGCTCACAAGATGCTGGGTGGAGGAACCTAAAATGAGTCAACGGCCAGGATCAAACAGTTCAGTAAGGTAACTACTGCTGCTCATCTCTAAGACAAGCGCTATTTATGAGATAACAAAACATCCATCGATAGATATCTATGACACCGAACCAATCCAAACCAATCATGACAGTACAAAAAGTCAAACAATCATGCAGCATTGTACCTCCTGCTGAGGTTCGAACTCTGAACAACATCACACCACAAAAACCCACTACTCACAGCACAGCCAAACATGATACAAACACCAACGAAGACACATCTCTAACCACAATATCTGAAAATACAACCATAGAACCCGAACCCAACACAAACCTACTCAGATGTAAAAAAAACTCTTAACTTAGCAACATTTAACGTTAGAACACTAAAAACTATAACCCAGCTACCCGAACTAACGGTGTCTGCAGAAGAACATAATATAGACATTATATGCATGCAAGAACACAGATTAGACCATAGCGATCTAAAACCATGAAACTGGAAATGGCTGGATGCTTGTGTCTGCATCCACAAGGAAAAACTTTGTCAATACCACCATAGGGGGTGTAGAAATGCTCCTCAGCCCACAGGCCTTAAAATCACTTTTATAGCATAAAAAAGATCCAACCGAGAATCATGAGGGCTACATTTAATGGCAACCCCTGTATGACTGTAGTCTTGTGTTACAGCCCCACAAATGTCAGCGATGAAATGAACATTGCAACATTCTATAAAGAACTATCCTCCCTATGCAGACCCCTCCCCCAAACATAACGTACTGGTTATAGGGGGGACATGAATGCACAGATAGGAAGAAACAAAAACAATAGATTCAGCCTACACAACACCCCAAACAGGAATGGCGAACTCCTAGCCGAGTTCTCTTTTGAGAACAGGCTAGGATCAGCCACAAACAAATTATCAGTCATTTGGTAATCCGATCTCACTGACAAATTAAAGTGACAATTCTTCTAGGCTGTGGTTATATCAGTACTGCTGTATGGATGCACCACCTGGACCCTAACAAAGCACCTTGAGAATAAGCAAGATGGGAGCTGCACAAGGATGCTGCATGCAGTCTTGAACAAGTTGTGGAAACAGTACCTCACAAGGAAGCAGCTGTACGACCAACTGACCATCTGAGTGAGATGGACAAGGCATGCTGGACACTGCTGGAAAAGCAAGGACAAGCTCATAAACGATGTTCTCCTGTGGAAGCTAACACATGGACATGCTAATGTGGGCCGCCTAGCAAGGACCTACATTGAGTAACTCTGCGTGGATACTGGATGCTGCACGGAGGACCTCCCTAGGACAATGAATGATAGGGAGAGTTAAAGACATACTAATGTGATGTATCCCAATGTGAAATATGATACAAATACAGAATATAATTATACTGATAATTGTACAAGAATTAATTGATATGATTAAAATTAATTTTATATGAAATTATGTTTTTATTTTAAAATGATGAAATCAATATATGATTTCCTATATTATGATAATATAGAAATATATATAATAACTTTTCCTTTGAATAAAAACTCTAACAATTGTTGATATTAATTGAAAACTAAGAAGTTCTTTTCTTTATAATTGAGGTCAACAGGTCAACAGGTCAATATTACTGGCATTTAAACTGATGTCTTTGTTGTTCTTTTATGTGACAATGGATTGCCCTTAAGGTTTTTTTTAATTTATCATAATCCACTTTAAACAGCTATTCTCTTCTTTCTAATGTGGTCAGTCAGCTTGTAAGAATTAGAAGGACATCTTAGCAGCGGCAGTCAAACATATCATTTGACATATGAATTTATGTTTCATCAACTTGTTGCTTCTTTTGGACAATGATGGAAAAGACAAATAGTTTCTCACAACAATCAGATTAAATTTCTTTATAGACTATTATGTATCGTGAATTTCTTTTCAACAATTTTGATATCCATTAATTGTCTTTGCCATTTTTTCATGCATGTATTTCTTAGATATGAAAACAGTAACAACATAAGCAGCCTGTTAGTCCATCACAATTTATTTTAAAGGCAAAAACTTTAAAAAAAGAAAAGTGTTCTGACTAAGACTTAGCTGAAGTACTTGTTTATGTAAAGTAAGAAATCATGACTTGGATTTTTTAAAACAATATCTTTTTTTTTTTCAATCTTTTTTTGCCTCAAAATGTACACCAAACATCAAATGTGAATTTATCTTTAATAACAACAATTACCATATGATGGTAATTGTTATTATGAAAGATAAATTCACATAAGAGAAAAGAGATTTATCAATTATATTTTTTATATTATCTTATGAAATTAATATTATTCAGTGAAAATTTTCAGAGTTTTATAAAGAAATGTATTTTAGTGAGTGATACTTAAGAAAATACCAATTTAGATATTGTTATTTTTGTCTGGAATTGTTAGTGTAAACATGGTAATAATTCTACTATGTAATTATTTTACACTTCTACTTTGAAGGACTATCTATAAATTCAATTAGTTTTGTTGAATTAATAATGTTTAATTAAATATGAATAATTATTTTAGTAAGACAAGTTTTTTGTTTGAGTTTTGAAAATTTAAATTTCAGTTGTAAGGCTTCCTTCCAATTAATGTGTATTGTTAGAAACACTCACTGAGCACTTCACGTTTCTCATGGGAACAAAAATCATTGCTATGTTAAAACTTTCTCCTGGGTCTATTGTGTAGATACATAAAATTTGGTATCTCTATATCAAACTGTCTTGTTGACTATAGAGGACAGACAAAACTCTTCTCAACTATTAATAAAAATGACAAATAACATATTAACAGAAATGTTGGTTGGTTGGTTGGTTGGATTTTACAGCATTTCAACCCTTATGTTATTTTATGCAGAAGACGTTTTTGCTTAATTCATTCTTATTCAAATTTTTTAAATCTCATTTTTTAAAATACATTATTTAAACTCATTTTTTATCTACTTAACTCACAGATGGGACCCTAAAAGGTACTACCACTCCAGGTCAGAGTGGACGTGGTAGTAATGGCAGTGAAAGGGTACTTCACCACCCCCCCAGAGCTTTAGAATTGAAACCTCATTAGTAGATGCAGTTTAGTATCCTACCCTGGATTAAGACGCTCAGTAACTGCCTTCTAGCACATCTGATAAAAAGAGCAAATTAGGGAATACAGTTGGAACAATCATATAGGTGCTATGGCTTGATGTGACCTGCTGATTGGTCGGATGGGGTCTCTTTGATCGCCCATCTAGCTCAAGTAAGGGTCAAAATGGGGTGTTGTAAGTTATGGATTACTACATCATGGGTCAGTACCCATAACAAACAGGTGGTCCTATTGGGGGGGGGGGCTTACTCCTCTGCAGGGGTGCAGTCGGCATATTCTACAGGCCCAGCTGACAAAGCAATAACAGAAACCTGAAGATGTAGCAGGCAAATTATCATAATATATAATTCAATCTGTGTGTGTGTGTGTGTGTGGTATGTATCTACGTGTGTGTATGCAAATGTAAAATGAAATGAACTAAAATTGATAGCAATCTAAAAAAAAATGTGAATTTTCCTTTCAATAATAATATAATATCAAAAAAATCTTTCATATATTAAATGCATAATATCAGTCTGTCCATAGAAAAAAGTTGAGTGAAAATAAGAGAGTAAGTCTTCCAGACATATTGGGATGTTCATTATTTCTTTAGGATTCTGAAGATAAAAATCATTTTTTAGACGTGTAATATTCACAAATTTTGGTAGAATAGATTTCGATGTTAAAACATTAGAAATGCATAAATGTGGAATTGAAATTAGCAAAACAAAAATCAACAACTGGGAAATTTTATATATAGCGATTTATTAAGGTTTGCTAAGATGCAACAGAAAACCAGAAATATGGGGCACACAGTGAGAATCGAACTCACTAACAATAGTCTGCTAATCTAGCTTGCTAACCATTACACCATGTTTAGTGCCTAGGGAAATTTATAAATAATTGTTAACTTGCACTGTGATTGAAGAATAAGGATTTTCTCAAAAAAGGTAAATCAAAAATGGAATAATGGAATGAAAAACTACAATAGATCAAATTTACCTGTAAAATAATATCAAGATAAAATAAGATAATCATTAATAATCATTCATAAACAATTTTTCTTTCAATTTAGCAAAAGTTTATGTTTTTAGAAATACAATAATGCAAGATAAATTTTATTTATATAATTTATTTATATGAAAATACAATAAAAAACTTGTCAATTTTACAAATATCTTGAAAATAATCTTTAATTTGCATAAGAATAAATAATTAAAAATACTTTTTAGCAACAAAATTAGTAAATAAAATAAAAAACATATTTCCTAAATAAATGTATTTGTCTATTGGTATTATTTGTTAAATGCCAGAAATTAATGAAAAATGAGAGAATTATATTAATTGCAAGAAGGAATAATGTTTCCTTAATGATGGATAATTGTTTTAAAACTTTAATAGGAAAATATACTTTCTTATATAAAATCATATTTTGAAATTAATTAGCAGAGTAAAATTATGAACAAAATAACAAAGGTTCTTCCTGACGAATATAAATAACATTTTCTTTATGGATATAATTTATTTTCTACAAACTTGGAAAAATATTTTAAATATTCATGGTACAAAAATTGTAAGTTTTTAAATACTAATTAAGAAATATCTTAATATCAAACTTTATAATATTTAATTTTACATATGAAAATTGCAATATTTAAAAAAATCATTTTTGTTGAAAATAAAATAGCAGTTTTTTGTCTGTGATAAATTAATGAAACATTCATTAGCGATAAGATGTTACATTTAAAAGAAATACATAATTTGTACTTTCAGGATGTGAAAGTAATATTTTTGATTATTATAAAACTACAATATACAACTATCATAGTGTTGTTATTTTTCTATTATGATTAATAAAACTGAAGTGCTTTTAATTTTTATTTAGAAATATTCTTTACTTTAAAAGAAAAAATTTAAATTTAAATAATTCTCTTAAATATAATGATGTTCTTTTCCGTTCTTAATTAAGTTCTATTATCATTTATATGATTTTCAAGATTGTCATTGTAAAATTCATTATAATCTTGACAATAATTATGATGCATATTCTAATATAATTCAAATATATTTTGATCAATTTTAATAAGAATGACTGTATTCTTAAAGTTTTGATATCTCATTTACTGAGTATCTATTTGGACAATTTAGGTAAACATAAAAATAACTTATTCAGCTAATTTTCACAAATTTTCTACTTGCAGTATTTTAGCTAAGAAGCATTTTGGTATATATTCTTTGTAATAATAAAAAGAAAAAACAAAACTATTAATACTCTGAAAAATATAAGCCAAGCATATTTTCTAAATGATACACACTAATAACACATTATTACTGTTGTTAATATTGTCATTATTCCAGAAATATAGGCTGAATGCAAATTATGGCATTTGATGAAGTCAGTTGGGTTTTTAGAAGAAAAACAATTGATGCAAAAATGATGATTGTGATGATAATAATAATAACATTTTTTGTTGAATTTTATTTTTATTTTCAGAGGAGAGACTAACTTCAGATTTAAGTGTTATCCTTAAAAATAATTATCAGTGCAAGTACATTTAATGATGTGAGATTAAATTTTGGGATTGATTTTTTAATCTTTCTAGTTTTACCTTTATTAAAATTATTGATTTTATCATCATTTGCTATTGCTAAAATATGTTACTTTATTTCTTTCATTTTGCTTAAATTCAGTTTTATTTTATTTTCCCTATTTATCTATTTAAAAAAAAATATTTTTGTGATATTGTTTCTATAATAATCACCACTATCATCAGCACTAACAATTGCAGCAATTCTTTTCTAAGTTACAATTTTAGATTCTTTTTTTTTTTTTGTTAAATACAAAACATTAAAACAAGAAATGAAGGGAATTTGAAACTTTTTAGTAAATTACAAGTCATATTGTATCTTAAAATATCTTTAATTTTTGTCTCTTCTTTATGAAATCTATTGTTCTATTTCAAATCTTATGCAATTTAAATCTATTTCTACCTGTTTAATCTATGTTTTCTATGTACCATCCGTTTTGTACCTTTTTTGTAAGATTCCTGAAAAATATTCACTACTGACTGATGAAAGAAGAAATGAAAATGAAAAACTATTTGCTTTACAAGATTTGGTTTTCATTTCTGTCTTATACTTTATATATATATATATACTATCTCAAATATTGTGCACTTTTATTGTGCAATGATTATATATATATATATATATAATATATATTATATATATATATATATATATATATATATATTATTTTATATTTTTATTTTATTATTTCATATATATAATTTATTATATATATATATATATATATATATATATTATTTTATATTTAAAATAGTAATAAATAGAATACAATGTGTAGAAGGACAGACTCTCGGCGAAACGTGTAGGCATTTCATTTATCCATTCAACATTTTTTTCCTTTATTTATTTATCTTTTCAACATATATATATATATATTTAGATATTTTTAGACTATTTTAGATCTTATCTAACATTTTAGATTTTATCTGAGTTATGATATATATATGCAATGTAACACACACACACACAACACACACACACACACACACACAGAGAGTTTAATGTGAAATATATATATATATATATATGTATATATAATTCCACATTAAACCTTTCTACTTTGAACTGCCTATCTTTATCTAATATAACATATCAAAATGAAAATGAAAAAAAAAAATATTTGGCATATTGTACAGAAAATATTGAACATAAATAAGAAAATGCAGACCTGTAATGTTTTTTAAACTTTTATAAGTTCAATGTAATTGCAACATGACTTTAATATTACCATCATCTTTTGAATGCACAAGTAAATGACTAATTTAATAATTCACTGAACCTGATCAAGGGTATATATAGTTTAAGCATTACAAACATGTTGGCTTAACCTCAGCCCTATGTAAGTTTTAAATAATAATTTATATCAAACAGGTTCCAGGATGAATAAAAAAGATTTTTTAAATATTTGAATTGCATTTACCCTATGAAAACTGCATTAGGTTAGATGTCTACCCGTTCATTAATAGGTTTTATCAAAATCTTTTTCTATTATTTTTCACTTTTTTTCTATTTGCTAAGAATTTATTCTTTTGTATTTTATATCAATTTTCATGACCTGAAAATTAATTCTTATATAAAAATAATTAAAATATGAAGCTTTCATCACATTTTGATAATCTAGCAAAGTATTTTTGAAACATATCTAAAACCAAATTTAATGTATACAACGATATTTTTATATTGAATGATTTAAGATTTAAAATCATGATATTATAACATAGCATGGAAATATATATTGCTGATTCTATCAAATTAAGAACATGAAAACTTTGATACAGACTGAACTATTTCTAATTTATATATTGGATTATGTAAAACATTTTAATATTCGTTTCTTGAGAGGAGGAGGAGGGGGGAGAAGAAGAAGAAGAAGAAGAAGAAGAAGAAGAAGAAGAAGAAGAAGAAGAAGAATGATATTGAGCACTCTTTTCTTACCTATCAATTTTTAATGAACAGTGATCATTATATTTTATCCCCAAAATAATTATAGATATGATTTATTTAAAAGCCTATTATTTTGAAGCGCTTCTGACTAACTCATAAGGAATTCTTTTTTTGCCCTTTGTTATTTCAAACTAATTCAATTTTCTTTTCAGATGAATGACTGATGCTGACTTAAATTCCATTCTACATATGTGCAATCAACTTGTCCTCATTTTCAATTGGCATTCACACGAAAATTGAAATTTTCTTTGATTCTTTGTAAACTATTATTATTATTATTATTATTATTATTATTATTATTATTATTATTATTATGTCCTTTTGAGTTTTCACATCAGCGTTAGCTGATGGTCTTTCACTGGAGTCTGAGTGACAGCAAGTCTCCTCAGGTCTCCAGGACTCTTCTGAGTATTCTGGTAGATTGCAGCAGTGCAGTGTTCTGAATGGTTTCAACCTTCCTCTGATTTCCAACATTCCAGAACCCTTTTTCCAATCCTTTTGGGACTGTTCAAGTGCACAACTACAATTGGTATTACTTTTACTTTCATATTCTTAATTTTTTCAGTTCTCTGGCAAGGTCCAGATATTTGTCCATTTTTTCATTTTCCTTCAGCTTCACCCTGTGATCTGCTGGCACTGCAAAATCCACCAGTTGACAAGTTCTTTCTTTTTTGTTTATCAACACTAGGTCTGGTCTTCTTGCTGGGATAAGGTGATCCGTTTTTATTTCAAAGTCCCAGAGAATTTTATGCTTTCGTTTCTCAAGAACAGATTCTGGTTTATGCATATACATTTTGTTGTATGGTCAAATTTAATTTTTGCATAATTCCTGGTATCATATTATTATTATTATTATTATTATTATTATTATTATTATTATTATTATTATTATTATTTTCCAAAAAATGATTTTTCCAATCCAAAAATAGGAAACATCCCAGGATCTGATACTTTCTAAATAACCAAAGTTCTAGCATTTCAATTTATATGAGTTGACACAATTCTAAAAATAGAAATATTCTTTAGGCCAACCCCTGAGTTTTATTACATAATAAAAATGTGGGGGGGGGGTCTTTTCTATCAAAAAGTATTTCTTCTACTTTGATACAGCATCGAAATATTTGCAGCAGCCACAGATGAAGGATTTGTGCATAAAACATAATTCAATTTGCCAGGGAAAATTTTACAATAAATCAAAAAAATTGAAGTAACATAGCAATTACTAGTGTCTACCTAATTTGTCTTTTACAACATTTGAAAAATAGATTTAACTTGTATTATTCAGTTACACTAAAAAAAATTTGATATTTAAAAAAATTGAAAAGTCATTTTTAGGAAAACCAGGTATGAATTATTTATTTATTTATTTTTTACTATAAGGATTAATTTAAAAAAGAAAGAAAAAAAGAAGACTGTTCTATTAAAGCAATTGTTAAAGATTTTGTAAGTACCATTTGAGAAATTCCCAATTTTATATTACTTGAAAGTTTATAGTCTTTTTTAACTCCTATATCCTCATTATAGAAAGAGTTGAGCAATCTCAAAGATGTAATATGATGCATTTATAGTCAAGAGTCAAATTGTGGGTAAGACAATAAATCTCATAAATAATGTGTTAGATCATAGTATTCTTATAGATAAAATAGAATGTCTCATTCAATATCCCCTAAAGTTTACCTGGTGAATTTGATATTTTATGAAAACAGAAGAAGGAATGAAATAAATGTTATGGTAAAAGTGGGATGATTTTCAAAAGACCTTGAATCATTATAAAATAACTTCACACCAGAATTTACAAAAAACCTCTGCTTGAAAAATGGAACTCAGTTTACAAATGTTCAGCTGACATTTGGGCTCAAATGGTGACCTTGATTTATGAATTTTGCCTTTTTTTAAAAATCTAATTTTTTAAACTATTATAACAATCCAGTTAAACAAAACAAAGATTAAATAATAAAACCCCAAAATTTGCATAAGTTGCAATGAATATGGAATAACAGTGAAAACAACATTTGTGATTATGGGTCATTTATAATTAAAGAGAATAATGTGCTCATCTTCTGATGTTGTATCAATTTTAATTATATCATCGTTGTATTGTGCAGTGTATCTTCATCTCCATCCAATAAAACATAATCAAAAATATTTGAAATCTTCTATTATACTTCCCTGATTATTTTCCCCATCAACAAATAAAAGATGTAGATTGAATAAAACAAAATAAAGCCCCCCCCCCCATCTACAAATAAAACGGTTTCTGCATGCTTGAGTAAAAGTTTCTGTTTTTTTTCTTCCCCCTTTTATCACATCAGACTATATTATTAATGCAAAATACTTTTCCAATTGATGGAAAGTGCTATTTATTTCTGCTAGCTCAGATACTATTTGAAAAAGAAAAATCAAAGAAAAATTTTTAAATAAAACGATTGCAAAAAAAAGAAGAAAAGAAATAGCAAACTTTCCATCATTGGAAAAGTATTTTGCATTAAATAATATAGTCGTGTGTGATAAAAGGGGGAGAAAAAAAACTAGAAACTTTTACTTCAGCATGCAGTAAACGTTATTTTGTAGATGGGGGGGGGGGGCTTTATTTTGTTTTAATTCAATCTATCTTTTATTTGTTGAATGGGTGAAAATAATCAGGGGAAGTATATAAAGATTTCAAATATTTTGAATTATGTTTTATTGGAATGGAGAGAAGATACACTGCACAATTACAACGATATTATTACAAATTGATACAACATCAGAAGATGAGCCATTATTCTCTTTAATTATAAATGACCATAATCAAAATGTTGTTTCAACTGTTATTGCCATATTCATTGCAACTTATTGCAAATTTTTGGGGTTGTTATTATTTAAATCTTTGTTTGTTAACTGGATTGTTTAACTAGTTTAAAAAATTAGGATTTTTTAAACAAGGCAAAATTCCATAAATCAAGGTGCACATTTTGAGGCCCAAATGTCCAGCTGAACATTTGTAAACTGAGTTCCATTTTTCAGAGAGTTTTTTGTAAATTCTGGTGTGAAGTTTTTTATAATGATTCAAGGTCTTTTGAAATCATCCACTTTTACCATAAATTTATTTCATTCCTTCTTCTGTTTTCATAAATATCAATCACCAGGTAAACTTAGGGAATATTGGAATGAGACATTCTATTTAATCTATAAGAATACTATGATCTAACACATTATTTATGAGATTTATTGTCTTACCCACAGATTTGACTCTTGACTATAAATGCATCATATTACATCTTTGAGATTGCTCACTCTTTCTATAATGAGGATATAGAGTTAAAAAAGACTATAAACTTTAAGTAATATAAAATTGGAAATTTCTCAAATGGTATTACAAAATGCTTTAACAATTGCTTTAATAGAAGCAGTCCTTCTTTTTTTCTTTCTTTTAAATTATCCTTATAGTAAAAAATAAATAATAAATAATTCATACCTGGTTTTCCTAAAAATGAAATTTTCAATTCTTTTTTAAAGATATCAAATTTTTTTTAGTGTAACTGAATAATACAAGTTAAAATCTATTTTTCAAATGTGTAAAAGACAAATTAGGTAGACAATAGTATTGCTATGTTTCTTCAATTTTTTTTGATTTATTGTAAATTTTCCCTGGCAAGTTGAATTATGTTTTTTATGCACAAATTCCTTCATCTGTGGCTGTGCAAATATTTCGATGCTGTAATAAAGTAGAAGAATATTTTGATAGAAAAGACCCCCCCACTTTTTTATTATGTAATAAAACTCAGGTTGGGCCTAAAGAAGTATTTTATTTTTAGAATTGTGGTAACTCATATAAATTTGAAATGCTAGATTGATTATTTAGAAAGTATAGATCCTGGATGTTTTCCTATTTTTGATGGAAATCATTTTTGGAAATAATAATAATATAATACATAATAATAAATAATATAATAATAATAATAATAATAATAATCATGATCCACTGGGAATTATGCAAACAATAAATATTTGCCATACAACCAAAGGTATATGCATAACCAATCTGTTCTTGATAAGAACGAAATGCTAATTCTCTGGGACTTTTTGAAATAAAACGGATCACTTATCCCAGCAAGAGACGCAGACACTAGTGTTGAAACAAACAAAAAGAACTTGTCACTGGTGATTTTGCAGTGCCAGCAGATCACAGGGGAAGCTGAAGGACAAAGGGGGGGGGGGGTGAAGGGGGGGGAGGGGGGGGGGGTGAAAATGGCAAATTCTGGACCTTGCAGAGAATGAAAAAATTATAGAATATGAAGTAAAAGTAAACAATTGTAGTTTGGTGCTACTTGGAATCAGTCCAAAAGGATTGGAAAAGGGTCCTGGAATGTTTGGAAATCAGAGGAAGGGTTGAAACCCCATTCAGAAACACTGCACTGCTGCAATCTCCAGATATACTCAGAAGATCTGGAGACCTGAGGAGACTTGCTGTCACTCAGACTCCAGTGAAAGACCATCAGCTAACGTGATGTAAAACCTCAAAAGGACACATAATAATAATAATAATAAAATATATAATAATAATAACTAATAATAATAGTTTACAAAGAATCAAAGAAAATTTCAATTTTTCGTGTGAATGCATTTGAAAAATTGAGGACAAGTTTGATTGCACATAATGTAGAATGGATTTAAGTCAGCATCAGTCATTCATCTGAAAAGAAAATTGAATAGTTTGAAATTAACAAAGGCAAAAAGAATTCTTCTGAAGTTTCAGAAGCGCTTCAAATAAAGGCTTTAATAAATATATCTATAATTATTTGGGGATAAAATATAATGATCATGTTCATTAAAAATTGGATAGGTAAGAAAAGAGTGCTCAAATCATGTCTCTTCTTTCTTCTCGTTTCTCTTCTTCTTCTTCTTCTTCTTTCTTCCTTCTTCTTCCCCCTCGCTCCTCCTCTCAAGAACGAAATATTAAAAATGTTTTACATAATCGCAAATATAAATAGAATAGTTCGTCTGTATCAAAGTTTTCGTTCTTAATTTGATAGAATCAGCAATATATATTCCATGCTAATGTTAACTATCCTGATTTAATCTAAATGCATTCAATATAGAAAATATGTTGTATACATTAAATTCTGGTTTAGATATGTTTCAAAATACTTTGCTTAGATTATCAAATGTGATGAAAGCTTCATTATTTTAATTATTTATATAGAATTAATTTCAGGTTCATGCAAATTGATATAAAATACAGAATAAATTCTTAGCAAATGAAAAAAATAAGTGAAAAATAATAGAAAAAGATTTATTGATAAAACCTATTAATGACGGGTAAGACATCTAACAATGCAGTTTCATAGGGTAAATGCAATTCATATATTTTAAAAAATTTTTTAATTCAGTCTGGAACCTGTTTTGATATAAATTATTATTTTAAAACTTACATATAGGTTGGAGGTTAAGCAACATGTTGTAATGCTTAAACTATATATAGCTTGATCAGGTTGCGTGAATTATTAAATAGTCATTTACTTGTGCATTCAAAATGATTGATGGTAATTTAAAGTCATGTTGCAATTACATTGACTTATAAAAGTTTAAAAACATTAAGGTCCTGCATTTTCTATTTATGTTCAATATTTTCCTGTAGCAATATGCTAAATATTTTTTTTTTCATTTTTCATTTTGATATTTTATTAGATAAAGATAGGCAGTTCAAAGTAGAAGTTTAATGTGGAATTTATATATACATAATATATATATATATATATTCAGCATTAACTGTGTGTGTGTGTGTGTGTGTGTGGTGTGTGTGTGGTGTACATTGCATATATATTATTCTAATAGATTAATAATTAAATGTTAGATAAGATCTACAAATAGTCTAAACATATCTAATGATATATATATATGTTGAAAAGATAAATAAATAAAGGAAAAATGTTGATGGATTAAATGAAATGCCTACACGTGTTTTTCGGCCCCGTTAGAGTCTGTCTTCTCACATGTATTCTATTTATTACTATTTTAAATATAAATAATATATTATATATATATATATATATATATATAATAAATTATATATATGAAATAATAAAAATAAAATATAAAATAAAAATATATTATATATATATATATATATATATAATATATATATTATATATATATATATATATCATCATTGACAATAAAAGTGCACAATATTTGAGATGTATATATATAATATAAAGTATACGACAGAACTAAGAAAAATCTGTAAAGCCAAATAGGTTTTTTCATTTCATTTCTTCTTTCATCATCAGTAAGTGATATTTTTCAGGAATTTTACAAACAAGGTACAACAGGGATGGTACAATAGAAAACATAGATTAAACAGGTAGAAAATAGATTTAAATTTGCATAAGATTTGAAAATAGAAAATAGATTTAATAAAGAATGAGACAAAAATTAAAAGATATTTTTAGATACAATATGTAACTTGTAATTTACTAAAAAGTTTCAAAAATTCCTTCATTTCTCTGTTTTAGATGTTTTGTATTTAACAAAAAAAAAAAAAAAGAATCTAAAATATGTAACTTAGAAAAAGAATTGCTGCTAATTGTTGTGCTTGATGATAGTGTGATTATTATAGAACAATATCAAGAAATTATATTTTTTTTTAAAAATAGAATAAATAGGGAAAAATAAAATAAAACTGAATTTAGCAAAATGAAAGAAATAAGTAACATATTTTAGCAATAGCCAATGTGATAAAATCAGATAATTTTATAACAGGGTAAAACTAGAAAGATTAAAAATCATCCCAAAGATTTTAATCTCACATCATTAAATGTACTTGCACTGATAATTCTTTTTAAGGATAAACTTAAATTGAAGTTAGTCTATCTCTGAAAATAAAAGTAAATTCAACAAAAATGTTATTATTATTATCATCACAATCATCATTTTTGCATAATTGTTTTTCTTCTAGAAAAAAAACCCCTGACTTCATTCAATGCATAATTTGCATTCAGCTATAATTTCTGGTAATGACAATTATTAACAACAGTAATAATGTGTTATTAGTGTGTATCATTTAGAATAATAGCTCTGCTTATAATTTTTCAGAGTATTAATAGTTTTGTTTTTTCTTTTTATTATACAAAAGAATATATCGCCAAAATGCTTTTAGCTTAAAATGACTGGCAAGTAGAAAATTTGGTGAAATAGCTGAATAAGTTATTTTTATGTTTACCTAAATTGTCCAAATAGCTACTCAGTAAATGAGATATCAAACTTTAAGAATATCAGTTCATTCTTATTTAAAATTGATCAAAATATATTTGAATTATATTAAGAATATGCATCATAATTATTGTCAAGATTATAATGAATTTTTAACAATGAAATCTTGAACATCATATAAATGAATAAAGAACTATTAAGAACGGAAAAGAA
>CM042144.1:129295549-129322516 GCA_023376005.1 Doryteuthis pealeii | reverse complement strand
AAGAGAGAGTAGGGAAGCACTGGTACGAATCTGACCATGTCGCTGCGTCGGGTCGCGTGAGACGCCGGACAAGGCATGCTGGAACTGCTGGATAAAAGCAAGGAACAAGCTCATAAACGATGTTCTCCTGTGGAAGCTAACACATGGACATGCTAATGTGGGCCGCGCTAACAAGGACCTACATTGACCAACTCTGCGTGGATACTGGATGCTGCACGGAGGACTCCTCTAGGACAATGAATGATAGGGAGAGTTAAAGACATACTAATGTGATGTATCCCAATGTGAAATATGATACAAATACAGAATATAATTATACTGATAATTGTACAAGAATTAATTGATATGATTAAAATTAATTTTATATGAAATTATTTTTTTTTAAATATGAAATCAATATATGATTTCCTATATTATGAGAATATAGAAATATATATAATAACTTTTCCTTTGAATAAAAACTCTAACAATTGTTGATATTAATTGAAAACTAAGAAGTTCTTTTCTTTATAATTGAGGTCAACAGGTCAACAGGTCAATACTACTGCATTTAAACTGATGTCTTTGTTGTTCTTTTATGTGACAATGGATTGCCCTTAAGGTTTTTTTTAATTTATCATAATCCACTTTAAACAGCTATTCTCTTCTTTCTAATGTGGTCAGTCAGCTTGTAAGAATTAGAAGGACATCTTAGCAGCGGCAGTCAAACATATCATTTGACATATGAATTTATGTTTCATCAACTTGTTGCTTCTTTTGGACAATGATGGAAAAGACAAATAGTTTCTCACAACAATCAGATTAAATTTCTTTATAGACTATTATGTATCGTTATTTCTTTTCAACAATTTTGATATCCATTAATTGTCTTTGCCATTTTTTCATGCATGTATTTCTTAGATATGAAAACAGTAACAAACATAAGCAGCCTGTTAGTCCATCACAATTTATTTTAAAGGCAAAAACTTTAAAAAATGAACAGTGTTCTGACTAAGACTTAGCTGAAGTACTTGTTTATGTAAAGTAAGAATCATGACTTGGATTTTTTAAAACAATATCTTTTTTTTTTCAATCTTTTTTTTGCCTCAAAATGTACACCAAACATCAAATGTGAATTTATCTTTAATAACAACAATTACCATCATATGGTAATTGTTATTATGAAAGATAAATTCACATAAGAGAAAAGAGATTTATCAATTATATTTTTTATATTATCTTATGAAATTAATATTATTCAGTGAAAATTTTCAGAGTTTTATAAAGAAATATATTTTAGTGAGTTATACTTAAGAAAATACCAATTTAGATATTGTTATTTTTGTCTGGAATTGTTAGTGTAAACATGGTAATAATTCTACTATGTAATTATTTTACACTTCTACTTTGAAGGACTATCTATAAATTCAATTAGTTTTGTTGAATAATAATGTTTAATTAAATATGAATAATTATTTTAGTAAGACAAGTTTTTTGTTTGAGTTTTGAAAATTTTAATTTCAGTTGTAAGGCTTCCTTCCAATTAATGTATATTGTTAGAAACACTCACTGAGCACTTCACGTTTCTCATGGGGAACAAAAATCATTGCTATGTTAAAACTTTCTCCTGGGGTCTATTGTGTAGATACATAAAATTTGGTATTCTTATATCAAACTGTCTTGTTGACTATAGAGGACAGACAAAACTCTTCTCAACTATTAATAAAAATGACAAATAACATATCAACAGAAATGTTGGTTGGTTGGTTGGTTGGTTGGATTTACAGCATTTCAACCCTTATTTTATTTTATACAGAAGACGTTTTTGCTTAATTCATTCTTATTCAAATTTTTTAAATCTCATTTTTTAAAATACATTTTTTAAACTCATTTTTATCTACTTAACTCACAGATGGGACCCTAAAAGGTACTACCACTCCAGGTCAGAGTGGACTGGTAGTAATGGCAGTGAAAGGGTACTTCACCACCCCCCCAGAGCTTTAGAATTGAAACTCATTAGTAGATGCAGTTTAGTGTCCTACCCTGGATTAAGACCTCAGTAACTGCCTTCTAGCACATCTGATAAAAAGAGCAAATAAGGGAATACGGTTGGAACAATCATATAGGTGCTAAGGCTTGATGTGACCTGCTGATTGGTCGGATGGGGTCTCTTTGATCGCCCATCTAGCCCAAAATGGAGTGTTGTAAGTTATGGATTACTATATCACGGGTCAGCACTCATAACAAACAGGTGGTCCTATTGGGGGGGGGGAGGCCTTACTCCTCTGCAGGGTTGTAGTCGGCATATTCTACAGGCCCAGCTGACAAAGCAATAACAGAAACCTGAAGATGTAGCAGGCAAATTATCATAATATATAATTCAATCTGTGTGTATGTGTGTGTGTGTGTGCGTGTGTGTGTGTATGTGTGTGGTATGTATCTACGTGTGTGTATGCAAATATAAAATGAAATGAACTAAAATTGATAGCAATCTAAAAAAAAAGTGAATTTTCCTTTCAATAATAATATAATATAAAAAAAAATCTTTCATATATTAAATGCATAATATCAGTCTGTCCATAGAAAAAAGTTGAGTGAAAATAAGAGAGTAAGTCTTCCAGACATATTGGGATGTTCATTATTTCTTTAGGATTCTGAAGATAAAAATCATTTTTTAGACGTGTAATATTCACAAATTTTGGTAGAATAGATTTCGATGTTAAAACATTAGAAATGCATAAATGCGGAATTGAAATTAGCAAAACAAAAATCAACAACTGGGAAATTTTATATATAGTGATTTATTAAGGTTTGCTAAGATGCAACAGAAAACCAGAAATATGGGGCACACAGTGAGAATCGAACTCACTAACAATAGTCTGCTAATCTAGCTTGCTAACCATTACACCATGTTTAGTGCCTAGGGAAATTTATAAATAATTGTTAACTTGCACTGTGATTGAAGAATAAGGATTTTCTCAAAAAAGGTAAATCAAAAATGGAATAATGGAATGAAAAACTACAATAGATCAAATTTACCTGTAAAATAATATCAAGATAAAATAAGATAATTATTAATAATCATTCATAAACAATTTTTCTTTCAATTTATCAAAAGTTTATGTTTTTAGAAATACAATAATGCAAGATAAATTTTATTTATATAATTTATTTATATGAAAATACAATAAAAACTTGTCAATTTTACAAATATCTTGAAATAATCTTTAATTTGCATAAGAATAAATAATTAAAATACTTTTTAGCAACAAATTAGTAAATAAAATAAAAAACATATTTCCTAAATAAATGTATTTGTCTATTGGTATTATTTGTTAAATGCCAGAAATTAATGAAAAATGAGAGAATTATATTAATTGCAAGAAGGAATAATGTTTCCTTAATGATGGATAATTGTTTTAAAACTTTAATAGGAAAATATACTTTCTTATATAAAATCATATTTTGAAATTAATTTGCAGAGTAAAATTATGAGCAAAACAACAAAGGTTCTTCCTGACTAATATAAATAACATTTTCTTTATGGATATAAATTTTTTTCTACAAACTTGGAAAAATATTTTAAATATTCATGGTACAAAAATTGTAAGTTTTTAAATACTAATTAAGAAATATCTTAATATCAAACTTTATAATATTTAATTTTACATATGAAAATTGCTATATTTAAAAAAATCATTTTTGTTGAAAATAAAATAGCAGTTTTTTGTCTGTGATAAATTAATGAAACATTCATTAGCGATAAGATGTTACATTTAAAAGAAATACATAATTTGTATTTTCAGGATGTGAAAGTAATATTTTTGATTATTATAAAACTACAATATACAACTATCATAGTGTTGTTATTTTTCTATTATGATTAATAAAACTGAAGTCCTTTTAATTTTTATTTAGAAATATTCTTTACTTTAAAAGAAAAAATTAAAATTTAAATAATTCTCTTAAAATATAATGATGTTCTTTTCCGTTCTTAATTAAGTTCTATTATCATTTATATGATTTTCAAGATTGTCATTGTAAAATTCATTATTTTCTTGACAATAATTATGATGCATATTCTAATATAATTCAAATATATTTTGATCAATTTTAATAATAATGACTGTATTCTTAAAGTTTTGATATCTCATTTACTGAGTATCTATTTGGACAATTTAGGTAAACATAAAAATAACTTATTCAGCTAATTTTCACAAATTTTCTACTTGCAGTATTTTAGCTAAGAAGCATTTTGGTATATATTCTTTGTAATAATAAAAAGAAAAAACAAAACTATTAATGCTCTGAAAAATATAAGCCAAGCATATTTTCTAAATGATACACACTAATAACACATTATTACTGTTGTTAATATTGTCATTATTCCAGAAATATAGGCTGAATGCAAATTATGGCATTTGATGAAGTCAGTTGGGTTTTTAGAAGAAAAACAATTGATGCAAAAATGATGATGGTGATGATAATAATAATAAAATTTTTTGTTGAATTTTATTTTTATTTTCAGAGGAGAGACTAACTTCAGATTTAAGTGTTATCCTTAAAAATAATTATCAGTGCAAGTACATTTAATGATGCGAGATTAAATTTTGGGATTGATTTTTTAATCTTTCTAGTTTTACCTTTATTAAAATTATTGATTTTATCATCATTTGCTATTGCTAAAATATGTTACTTTATTTCTTTCATTTTGCTTAAATTCAGTTTTATTTTATTTTTCCCTATTTATCTATTTAAAAAAAAAAGATATAATTTTGTGATATTGTTTCTATAATAATCACCACTATCATCAGCACTAACAATTGCTGCAATTCTTTTCTAAGTTACAATTTTAGATTCTTTTTTTTTTGTTTAATACAAAACATTAATACAAGAAATGAAGGGAATTTGAAACTTTCTAGTAAATTACAAGTCATATTGTATTTAAAATATCTTGAATTTTTGTCTCTTCTTTATGAAATCTATTGTTCTATTTCAGATCTTATGTAATTTAAATCTATTTCTACCTGTTTAATCTATGTTTTCTATGTACCATCCGTTTTGTACCTTTTTTGTAAGATTCCTGAAAAATATTCACTACTGACTGATGAAAGAAGAAATGAAAATGAAAAACTATTTGCTTTACAAGATTTGGTTTTCATTTCTGTCTTATACTTTATATATATACTATCTCAAATATTGTGCACTTTTATTGTGCAATGATTATATATATATATTATATATATATATATATATATATATATATATATATATATATATTATTTTATATTTTATTTTATTATTTCATATATATAATTTATTATATATATATATATATATATATATATTATTTTATATTTAAAATAGTAATAAATAGAATACAATGTGTAGAAGGACAGACTCTCGGCCGAAACACGTGTAGGCATTTCATTTATCCATTCAACATTTTTTTCCTTTATTTATTTATCTTTTCAACATATATATATATATTTAGATATTTTTAGACTATTTTAGATCTTATCTAACATTTTAGATTTTATCTGAGTTATGATTATATATATGCAATGTACACACACACACACACACACACACACACACACACACACACACAGAGAGAGAGTTTAATGTGAAATATATATATATATATATTATATATATATATATATATATGTATATATATAATATATATATAAATTCCACATTAAACCTTTCTACTTTGAACTGCCTATCTTTATCTAATATAACATATCAAAATGAAAATGAAAAAAAAAAAATATTTGGCATATTGTACAGAAAATATTGAACATAAATAAGAAAATGCAGACCTGTAATGTTTTTTGAACTTTTATAAGTTCAATGTAATTGCAACATGACTTTAATATTACCATCATCTTTTGAATGCACAAGTAAATGACTAATTTAATAATTCACTGAACCTGATCAAGGGTATATATATATAGTTAAGCACAACAACAGGCTTAACCTCAGCCCTAGTGTAAGTTTTAAATAATAATTTTATATCAAACAGGTTCCAGGATGAATAAAAAAGATTTTTTTAAATATTTGAATTGCATTTACCCTATGAAAACTGCATTAGGTTAGATGTCTACCCGTTCATTAATAGGTTTTATCAAAATCTTTTTCTATTATTTTTCACTTTTTTTCTATTTGCTAAGAATTTATTCTTTTGTATTTTATATCAATTTTCATGACCTGAAAATTAATTCTTATATAAAAATAATTAAAATATGAAGCTTTATATTACAGACTTTCATCACATTTTGATAATCTAGCAAAGTGTTTTTGAAACATATCTAAAACCAAATTTAATGTATACAACAATATTTTTATATTGAATGATTTAAGATTTAAAATCATGATATTATAACAGAGCATGGAAGTATATATTGCTGATTCTATCAAATTAAGAACATGAAAACTTTGATACAGACTGAACTATTTCTAATTTATATATTGGATTACGTAAAACATTTTAATATTCGTTTCTTGAGAGGAGGAGGAGGGGGGAGAAGAAGAAGAAGAAGAAGAAGAAGAAGAAGAAGAAGAATGATATTGAGCACTCTTTTCTTACCTATCATTTTTTAATGAACAGTGATCATTATATTTTATCCCAAAATAATTATAGATATGATTTATTTAAAAGCCTATTATTTTGAAGCGCTTCTGACTAACTCATAAGGAATTCTTTTTTTGCCCTTTGTTATTTCAAACTAATTCAATTTTCTTTTCAGATGAATGACTGATGCTGACTTAAATTCCATTCTACATATGTGCAATCAACTTGTCCTCATTTTCAATTGGCATTCACACGAAAATTGAAATTTTCTTTGATTCTTTGTAAACTATTATTATTATTATTATTATTATTATTATTATTATTATTATTATTATTATTATTATTATTATTATGTCCTTTTGAGTTTTCACATCAGCGTTAGCTGATGGTCTTTCACTAGAGTCTGAGTGACAGCAAGTCTCCTCAGGTCTCCAGGACTCTTCTGAGTATTCTGGCAGATTGCAGCAGTGCAGTATTCTGAATGGTTTCAATCCTTCCTCTGATATCCAAACTTACCAAACCCTTTTCTAATCCTTTTGGGACTCTTCCAAGTGCACCAACTACAATTGGTATTACTTTCACTTTCATATTCCATAATTTTTTCAGTTCTCTGGCAAGGTCCAGATATTTGTCCATTTTTTCATTTTCCTTTAGCTTCACCCTGTGATCTGCTGGCACTACAAAATCCACCAGTTGACAAGTTCTTTCTTTTTTGTTTATCAACACTAGGTCTGGTCTTCTTGCTGGGATAAGGTGATCCGTTTTTATTTCAAAGTCCCAGAGAATTTTATGCGTTTCATTCTCAAGAACAGATTCTGGTTTATGCATATACCATTTTGTTGTATGGTCAAAATTTAATTTTTTGCATAATTCCCAGTGGATCATCATTATTATTATTATTATTATTATTATTATTATTATTATTATTATTATTATTATTATTATTTTCCAAAAAATGATTTTCCAATCCAAAAATAGGAAACATCCCAGGATCTGATACTTTCTAAATAATCCAAAGTTCTAGCATTTCAATTTATATGAGTTGACACAATTCTAAAAATAGAAATATTCTTTAGGCCAACCCCTGAGTTTTATTACATAATAAAAATGTGGGGGGGAGGGTCTTTTCTATCAAAAGTATTTCTTCTACTTTGATACAGCATCGAAATATTTGCACAGCCACAGATGAAGGAATTTGTGCATAAAAACATAATTCAACTTTGCCAGGGAAAATTTTACAATAAATCAAAAAAATTGAAGTAACATAGCAATTACTAGTGTCTACCTAATTTGTCTTTTACAACATTTGAAAAATAGATTTAACTTGTATTATTCAGTTACACTAAAAAAAATTTGATATTTAAAAAAATTGAAAAGTCATTTTTAGGAAAACCAGGTATGAATTATTTATTTATTTATTTTTTGCTATAAGGATTAATTTAAAAAAGAAAGAAAAAAAGAAGACTGTTCTATTAAACCAATTGTTAAAGATTTTGTAAGTACCATTTGAGAAATTCCCAATTTTATATTACTTGAAAGTTTATAGTTTTTTTTAACTCCTATATCCTCATTATAGAAAGAGTTGAGCAATCTCAAAGATGTAATATGATGCATTTATAGTCAAGAGTCAAATTGTGGGTAAGACAATAAATCTCATAAATAATGTGTTAGATCATAGTATTGTTATAGATAAAATAGAATGTCTCATTCAATATCCCCTAAAGTTTACCTGGTGAATTTGATATTTTATGAAAACAGAAGAAGGAATGAAATAAATGTTATGGTAAAAGTGGGATGATTTTCAAAAGACCTTGAATCATTATAAAATAACTTCACACCAGAATTTACAAAAAACCTCTGCTTGAAAAATGGAATTCAGTTTACAAATGTTCAGCTGACATTTGGGCTCAAATGGTGACCTTGATTTATGAATTTTGCCTTTTTTTTTTAAATCTAATTTTTTAAACTATTATAACAATCCAGTTAAACAAAACAAAGATTAAATAATAAAACCCCAAAATTTGCATAAGTTGCAATGAATATGGAATAACAGTGAAAATAACATTTGTGATTATGGGTCATTTATAATTAAAGAGAATAATGTGCTCATCTTCTGATGTTGTATCAATTTTAATTATATCATCGTTGTATTGTGCTGTGTATCTTCATCTCCATCCAATAAAACATAATCAAAAATATTTGAAATCTTCTATTATACTTCCCTGATTATTTTCCCCATCAACAAATAAAAGATGTAGATTGAATAAAACAAAATAAAGCCCCCCCCCCCCATCTACAAAATAAAACGGTTTACTGCATGCTTGAGTAAAACTTTCTGTTTTTTTTTTCTCCCCCCTTTTATCACATCAGACTATATTATTAATGCAAAATACTTTTCCAATTGATGGAAAGTGCTATTTTTTTCTTTTCTTTTTTTTTGCAATCGTTTTATTTTGTATTTTCTTTTTCAAATAGTATCTAAGCTAGCAGAAATAAATAGGATGTAGTATGGCGGCATGTGTGTGTTTGATGTGTGCCTGTTATTGGCTTGTACTATCAGTTGGTATTGAAGCAGCAGACATTATGTTGAGTCAGCAGTAGACACTTTTCTCCAAAAGGTGGGGGTGGAGTCTGCTGCTGCTGATGCCGCTGCTGCTGATATTACTGCTGTTAGAATAGAGCACAATGTTTTGCTGCTGCTGCTGCTGCTGCACCTTTGCTGCTGCTGCTGCTGCTGCTGCTGCATGTAGCACTTTGATAATCTTATTAGCTGAGCAATATAAAAGAAAACTTGCTTTCTTTTCTTTTGATGCAGCTATGCATACGTCTGAAAATTGTGCGTGTGTGCGTCCGTGCATGCGCACGCGCACGTGTGTGTGTGTGTGTGTGTGTGTGTGTGTGACTTCCAACTGAAGAAGAAGAAGAAGTGTGCCAGTGAGAAAAGGTGTGTGTGTGTGTTTTTTTTAACTGATTGTATTGTCTGTAGATTTTTTTTTATGTGAATGACTAAAGATTTTGTCAATGCAAATATCTATGTATATATCAAAGAGTTTATATGACGAAGATTGATTTCATATATAAATATGCTAAAAGTACTTTGAATATAAGAATATTTAGAACGTGTGTGTGTGTGTGTGTGTGTGTGTGTGTGTGTGTGAGAGAGAGAGAGAGGAGAGAGAGAGAGAGAGAGAGAGAGAGAGAGAGAGAGAGAGCGAGAGAGAGAGAGAGAGAGAGAGAGAGAGAGAGAGAGGGGGGGGTCAATGTATTTATGCGCACACATGTATACACATATATGTGTGTGTGCGTATGTTTGTGCGTGCGCGCGTGTGTTTACATGTGTGTGCGTGTGTGTGTGCGTGCGCGCGTGTGTGTACATGTGTGTGTGTGTGTGTGTGCGTGTGTGTGTGCGTGTGTGTGTGTGATAGAAGACAAGAGTTATTTAGCAACTGACCTTGTCAGAAGCAATAATGCATTAATATGTACCTATAGATTTTGTATGTGAAAACTGTACTTGAAGGGAAACTAGAAGGGAATTGATTTTCTTTTTTCTTTAGCTTATTAATCAGTCTGATTGTAACTATGTATATATGCATCTATCTATCTATATGTGGAAAAAGTTCCACTGTAACATACATTGTGTGTGTGTGTGTGTGTGTGTGTGTGTGTGTGCGCATGTGCATATATCTCTCTTTCTCTCTCTCTCTCTGTATGTGTGCTAGTGCATGCAAAAAATATTTTCAAGCATCTGTATATCTGGTTGGTTGTTTTGGGGTGAGACTCTTTTCATAGGGGTGCATCAATTGTAAATCTGACTCACAAGAAAGAATTCTATGCATATATATGAATGTGCATGTGAAATTGTTAGAAAAGCTGTGGTTGTACTCGTTTTATAAAAGTGCACATATGCAATTATGAATATATATTTTAAATAGAGAAATATATATATATAAATGCATACAGATATACACGCATACATTTATGCTAATTCACAAAAAATATCTAAATGATAATTGGAAGAAATACCATTTTTTACCTGGACAAAAATTCAGCCACTGTCTACTGTTGCATTTAACTAACTGGTGGCTAACTTAAGTTACAGACCAGTTGCTTGACCTTTTGTTGTTGTTGTTCACCTGTTCAATTCCATCATTCCTATATATATATATATATATATATATATATATATATATATATATATATATATATATATATATATATATATATATATATCTAAATAATCTCTCTCTCTCTCTCTCTCTCTGAATATATATATATATATATATATATATATATATATATATATATTATATATATATATAGAATTATAGAAGGTAATAAGTTATTTTCCTTTGAATATTAAATTAACCGTAATTTTTTGAGCGCATGAAATTTTAAGAATCAATTGTATATACTAATAGATAAATTAACTATAAAAATGAACTATTTGCATATTTTTACTTTGTTCCCTCAAGAAATAAATCCAAGGTGGACGCTTGAGATAACGGATTTAAATTATGTAATACATCTATAATAAATATCTATTAGTATATACAATTGATTCTTAAAATTTCATGCGCTCAAAAAATTACGGTTAATTATATAATATCTAAAAACTTATCTCAACTTTATTTTTATACATTTAAATGATTGGTTCCAGTATTATTTCTGTCTCAGCTAAAAAGCAGCCAATTAATAAACATGCATTTTGGCTTGTTAACCAATCTCTACTTAAACCTCGGCAATTAGAGTGTTTATTGCAGCCAAAGAACTTCTTCAGCAATATGAATCCATCATTTTCATTAACAGATAAATGAATCAGCAAAAATATTGCAAGTTCTCAGATATATATATATATATATATATATATATATATATATATATATATATATATATATATATATATATATATATTTGGGAGAATATGTGCTTAATTGAAGTCGTACCTAATTTTGGAAGTTAATTAATAAATAATTAATTAATTAGGCAGGCATACCTATTCAAATGTAAGGCTAAACAAATCGAGAAAAATCAATCTGTATGTACATTTCGGCCTATTAGGCCTAATCAGCAGAGCTATAGATAGAAAGACCGCCTTGTGCTGATGAGGTCTAATAGGCCGAAATGTACACACAGAGATTGATTTTTCTCGATTTGTTTAGCCTTACATTTGAATAGGTATGCCCGCCTAATTAATTAATTAACTTCCAAAATTAGGAACGACTTCAATTAAGCACATATTCTCCCAAAAATTGTCGGCTAAAAAAAGCCATATCAAAAACACATCGTTTGTGTATTTACTTCTCATATATATATATATATATATATATATATATATATATATATATATATATATATATATATATATATATGCCTGAAGAAGTTTTCTAGTTATCCCTGTCTAAATTAGATAATAGACTCATTCACTTGTTGAGTTTAAAGAGAATGTATGTAAGTATATATACAATGAAATATGAATTTGTAGATCTTAAACATATGATGTTTACTTTTATCAAGCAATGATAATTCAATAGATAAGTATATATGTTATTTAGTTTAGTGAACTATCATTAGCCAAACAAATGTACATTCCAAATTAATTATGCATATCTATTGAACTCTGATCAAGATTTTGATATAAAAATGTTTTCATCTTCATGGGGAAGTGAGCTTACATTAAGAGGTTGGGTAGAGTTAGGGGTGCTCTAATGATTAAAAATAATCAGTGAGAAATCATATTACTGCAAGATGTAACCTATTGTACAAAATTTTAATTTGAAAACTTAAAAAAAAATCGATTATTTACCTTACTAAGATAATTATTCAAATTTGATTATAATCTACTAATTAGGTTTATGGGTAGTTCTTCAAGCTGTAGATGTAAAAATATACTTAGCATTATTACTTAGTTCAAATTAACAATCCAGATATAAATGAAAAATGGGTCATTTATGAGGAAGACAGTCCCGGTCTCCTGCCTCAAAACTTGCTACCGGTGACTGCTGAAAAACCAACCCAGCTACGATTGAAGTCCGTAGCCAAAGCAGTGTCACTTGAAAGAAAACGACCAGCTTAAGGCGTTTTTTTTCGACATTCAATTACATATAAAAAATCCAAAACGTTTATTTTTTTCGGTATTTTCATTTTATTTTAATATATTTATTATTTTTATTTTAATATATTTATTTCCAACAATCAATTACAAGTAAAAAAAAAATCAAAATATTTAGATATTCTTGTTTATTTAAACTAAAAACAAAACATTAAACAAACATGAATAAAAGAAAATCTAAGTATTTAGATATTCTTTTATATTTTAATCTATCTATCTACCTATCTATTTATGAAGTAAATGGAAGTGAATCCGACAGTATGAATAGAATTTTTTTAGAAAAATTTATATCTATTTATCTATATATCAGTCTATTCAAAACTATCTATCTATATCAATTTGTTCTTATCCATGTTACTTTGTTTATATCTATCTATCCATCTATCTCTGTTCCTATCTATTTATCTGCTTTTCAGAAAAAGATACAAACTATTTTCCAATATGCCTTAATATAATAATAAAATGAAATAAAACAACATTTTTATCGACACTGCTTCGGCTACAGACTTCAATCGTAGCTGGGGTTGGTTTTTCAGCAGTCACCAGTAGCAAGTTTTGAGGCAGGAGACCGGGATGGTCTTCCTCATAAATTACCGAAAAATATTTAGATTACTAAATCTCTTGAATGTCACTCAATTAAATTTAAAAAATTATTTTTGTAAAAAACATTTTGATCATTTTCAAAGAAATAAATCGGTTTTATTTTTCTCAATTTATCAACTATTACAAATTGTAACTTTTTATCAAAGTTCAAAGTCTTGACATCTTATCCAGCATAATATACAGTCATCCATTCTCTAAATTTGGTGTGTGCACAATACATGAATTTTTTTAATGAATAGATTTCTTTCTTTATTAATTTCAAAGCATTTTAAAAATACAACTTGAAAATACTATTCTACTATCATTTGATTTTTGTTCATATTGTAATTATTAGATTTGTTTCGACCAACAGAAATATTTACTTTCATAATTTAAAAGTCAAACGAAAAAAATCAAAAAGATCATTACAAGTAAATTTAAATAGACCGGAAGTGAATCGAAAGTAACGCAAAATAAAAAAAAAGGTCCTATACCACCTTTTTCAACCAATCAAATCTCTTCCCTCCAAATTTTAAAACCACTTTCTGTGAGCCTATTTACAGACATAAATAGAGAAGAAAATTGAAAACAAACAAGATGTTGGCGAAACATAGATCACTAAGAACAGCATACAAATGATATCACACATAAATATATTAACATGTATTAAGTATCATTGGCACACATAAAAAAGAACTTCAATATTTTTTTTCTTGGACAAACCCCTAAAAAATTATATTTCTTTAAAAATAACATGAAATAGATAAATAAATGAATAAATAAATAAATGAAAAAAAAAACCCAAAAAAAAAACAATCCCTTAATGAAGCAAACAAACTAATGTAAATTTTGTATATAATATCCAAAGATGTATTACATATTCTTTATATTTTTAAATATCTTTTTGTCAGTGCTAGAAGAGAGGAAAAAATGAAGAGGGTAACATTTTTCTCTCTTTCTCTTGGTTTTCGTCTTTTTTCTTTGAAATATGGCAACCCCTACCTACCAGCAACAGCATGCAGAAAAATACTTTCTTTTCAGTTTAGTAATGGATGAAATTCTTAGTGGAGAAAAAAGACAACCCTTTTTAGCTGCCTAAGACCATTTCTTTTTCCTGTTTAAGCTGGTCTGTTATCGACTCTCTCTCTCTCTCTCTCTCTCTCTCTCTCTCTCTCTCTCTCTCTCTGTCTCTCTCTCCCCTCTCTCTGTCTCTCTCTCTCTGTCTCCTCTCTGTCTCTGTCTCTCTCTTTCTCTCTCTCTCCCACCGAATCAGCTAATTATTCTACTGGTGAACTGGCCGAATTTTATGTCAGTCGGGGCCAGATGTGGTTTGGATACTGACCCAAAAAGGGCCAAAAATACTCCCTACTATTTATTCAATCTTTGAGGAAAGTTTTAGGGCAGTGATAAGTTTTTAGAGTCGTGGTAAGATCGTTGCAGGGATTACATGCAGGTACGCCTTAATACCCAACGTTGCCATGTCGAATCCTTGGGATGGTCTTTGAGAAAGGTCATTCGATATTGCAGCCAGATTTTGGGAATTAAAGTCAAAGAAATAAGGGCGAAATAATTTCTAACACATTAGATATTTTTAAGTTTTGGACATTTCAAAACGGATTTTGGACCATCCAAATATTTTTATTTAGTAGAAATACATTTTATATGATCTCAAAAGTAATGTTAACAACCGTTAAGGCGGTTTTACCACAGATAATTACACTCCTCAAGTGATTTCATTCTGCTCAGCTAAATGGACACACGCACACACACACACACACACGCACATACACACACACACACACACACACACACACACACACACACAAATATAGTATCTTCTCACTATCTATTTAGCAGTGAATAATTTTAGAAGGCAGAGATTTTTACAGTTTTTTCTGATCCCAAATCCTTAACAAGGACTCTAAACTCACCATCTGACTAATATTAACGCCTATGAGCTATGCTAGTTGATATAGTCATGTAGAATATTGATATAGTCATATCGAAGTCAACAGGGAACAAGAGAACAAGACAATGCGTCTAGCATTACTCATAATGGTAAATTTACCTATCCCTTTCATTGAAACAGCCCAGACCGTATATATTCCTTTGTTATATTTTCATGTTTAACACTGCAACGGAAGAGAGAGAGAGAGAGAGAGAGAGAGAGAGAGAGAGAGAGAGAGAGAGAGAGAGAGAGAGAGAGAGAGAGAGAGAGGTGAGGAAAGGATGTTTTGACAAGAACAACTCTGTACTACTTGCCGGTTGACAAGGTGATAGAAAAATATGGTAACAACAGATAGCATCAAGAAATGGGTCTATTTCATAAACGAAATTATACAAGACGATTTTACAATATGAATGTCTATTTTATAAAAAAGATATCTAAGGTAGGTGGGTTGTCTCCCTTGGTCGGCGTGCCTTTTTTCAAACCAACCAATCACAGGCCCGCAAACTTTAGCGGCAAAATTGAAGATAAGAATTCTTCCTCTTTGATACACGAGTCTTTTGGGGGTCGGACGTGAAAATGTCGATCCCTAATTCAGCAGATATAGGAAGGACGTAAAACACATCGCTCCCTGATTCAGCAGAAATAAGAAAAGGGCCGTTGTAAGTGCGATAACTTACCAACTTTACAAGGACTCAGTTAAGTGGAATTGTATTCGTTATATTTATATAATTAACATTTCCCGCAGACAATACTAACGTTTGCAACCCACAAGTATTTCAAGCGTAATTCTTGTTTTTGTAAATGTATTAATAAATGTTATTTGAAATTCCATGTTGTGTTCATGTGTTTTCTGTTTCTAACTCCTGTCTGTTCAACATTCGCGGCGTAAATCAGCACAATTTTAGTGAAACTCAATTTTTATCATTCAGATTCCAGAAATGGGCTTCTTATTGTAGTTTGTATATTAGGTTGTTGTTCTAGCTGGTGACGTCGTGAGAAATAGGCAATATTTGTAGCAAGTCCGAGGGCTCGCTGTGCAAGGTGGTTTGTCAAACTGGGAAAAAAGAGGTAGTCTATGAGGCTAGACCGAAAGGTCCGTGAATTAGACTGTCAATCCACACTAAATGAGGCATTATAAGAGAAAACGTCGATAATGCAGCTGAGTGTGTGTTAGACTGGTGAGGCTGCACGAAAAAAAGAGTTTGTTTTTTTTTCGGAAAAAATGCAAAGCGTATATATTGAAAATTTTAAATTAGAAATAAATAAACTGATGAGAAAATCAAGAAAATTTATGATGAATGAAATGTTTTAAAGGGAAGCAGGACAAATAAATGATGAAATGAATGACAAAAATAAAAATTGTAGCAAACAACAAAAATAATAACAATAATAATGGATTGCTGGAGAGAGAGAGAGAGAGAGAGAGAGAGAGAGAGAGAGAGAGAGAGAGAGGAGAGAGAGAGAGAGAGAGAGAGAGAGAGAGAGGGGAATTTATTAATTTTTAATATACCTGGAAGTAAATGCAAATGAAAGAGTAAAAGACGATGAAAAAATATTTGACGATTTGTGCTATGAATATTAGATTTAATAAAATAACACAAATAAAAAAATTGTACTAGACTTGGACAAAAAACAAAACAAAAAAACGCAAAAAACAAAACAAAACAAAAGAAAAAAACAAAAAAAAAAAAACGATAAAATAATACGACATGATTTTTTTTAAAAATTCAGAACTTGTAAACGACTTCTCAATCTACGTTAAAAATGAGACAAATACAAAGGATGAAAATTTAAAAATATTTCTCTAAAAAAAATCTGACCCGTTTGGAGAGAGAATAGACGGGGACGCTTTTGCTGTTAAGATTCCAGAATTAAAAAGAATCGGATTTAAAAGGGGAAATTGCAAAATGGATTATAAGAAAGGGAAACATAACAAATATAATGAGAAATATCAAAACCAAAGAAATGACAGGACACCTTTCAATTTTCAAAATAATCATAAACTTGAAATGCGTCTACAGCAATGTAGATACATTACTTACCAAAAGAGACGAGTTAGAAATTAATAAAGGAAGATTAACTAGATGCTGGAAATAATTCAAAAAAGTATTACAACTACAATTGGTAGCACTTTCACTCTTATATTCCACAGCCTTTTCAATTCTCTAGCAAGGTCTAGGTATTTGTCTATCTTTTCCTTTTCTTTCATCTTCACCCTGTGATCTGCTGAAACTGCTAAATCTACCAGTTGACAAGTTCTCTTTTTTCTTGTTAATCAATATTAGGTCTGGTATTCTAGCTGTGATAAGGTAATCCGTCTTAATCTCAAGGTCACAGAGAATTTATGTTTCATTCTCAAGAACAGATTCTGGTTTATGCATATACCAATTGTTGTATGGTCAAAATTTAGTTTTTTGCATAATTCCCAGTGGATTATTTTTTCAACACAGTCATTCCTAGCTTTGTATTCTCATTGTGCTAGTTTGCTGCATTCGCTTAATTCATGGTTTATTGTCTCATCTCTGTCACCACACACACTAAAGTTGCTGTTTTGTTGCGACTTATCAATTTTTGCTTTGATATAATTTGTTATTGTGGCATTGTTTTGTGCAGCAATTATTAGTGACCCAGTTTCTCTCTTGATGTTTCCTCTTCTTAACCATGTCCAGGTCTTTTCCTGTGTAACCTCCCCAATGTGTCGTTTGAAGTATCCATATAATTGTTTTCCTTCCCATTTCTGTTTTCTTTTTTGTTGTATTTTCTGTTGGTCTATATGTTGCAGCTGCTGTTATTGGTTGCTGTAATTAATCTTTCCTTGCTCTTTTTTGTGTATTCTTTGAGTCCTTGGATTGTGGCATCTACACAATCCTCTATGTTGGCAAGACCCCTTCCACCCTTCTTTCTTGATACATTTAGCCTATCTCTATAGCCTCTATGGTGTAAAGCCTTATGCATAGTCATTATTTTTTTGTTGTCTTTTGTCAATCTGTCTGAGTTCCTCTTTTGTCCATTTTAAGAATGGTAAAGAGTATCTTATAATGAGGACGGCCCAAGTATTAATTCCCTTGGTGAGATTTCTGCTGCAGAGCTTGGTTTCTATGAATTTTCTGGTTTTCCTGAGGTATTCTTTTAAAGATTTTTCTTTCATCTCTACTTGATGGTGTCCGTCTCTAAAATTCCTAAGTATTTGTAACTTTCCTTTTCTCTCGGTGTTTTTATATTGTCCTGATTTTTTAGTTGTATTCCGTCCATTAATTCTCTTTTCCCCTTTTTCATGCCACATTTTTCAATTCCGAATTCCATTCCAATTTTCTTGGCTGTCAAATATTCGAATGGTTTCTTGTTCTTTTTCATTTTTTTTCCCCAAAAATCTTTATATCATCCATGGACATATGTGACCCATTGACTGTTTTATACGCTTATACAATTGTGAAATATCTTTATGTGTAATGAAACGTGCTTAGTATAACGATTGGAAATGGAATCGGTGACCTGAGTTCAAATCTTGGTCGAGGCTGTTTGCGTTTCTCTTTGCCCTTCAGAAAGACATGAAATCATCTGTTGTTCCCCCAACTGAATAGTAGGACAAACGACAATTTTAACCTTAGTTAAACATCTAGTCTCAAGAGAGTGAAAACTCATAATTCAAACCTGCTATACTTCGCTCAAAAATTGATCTCGTGTTACATCCTATCTGTAGTGGAGGGGTTGGGTAAATACATATATAAATCTGGATGAATCACTTCTGTCGTGAAGAAGATGCCAATATATATTGACAGCAGTGGATTATTATTTGTGTTAACTGCGTACATTCAATACATGTTTGCCAAATACGTAGCAAAGGACACTGCTTGGTCACTGGATAATAAACTATGATGTTCCATCTTCGATTGGCATCCGGTTCCAGTTGAAACATCACCAATAATTCACTAGGTTATTAAAACAACAACATTGTACCCATGTGACAATTCTCATGATTGGGTAGATAATTTGCCACTAACTTTGTTATCAATCAGGAAAAGAATCAAATATTACCTAGAGAGTAGACCAGCCTCATCGCAACCAAGTCATTTTTTTAAACCATAAGAAATGTCAATCGAAAACGACATTTATCCTGGAATTAAAGGAAAAATGTTACAATTATAATATGCAGCAATCAGGTACGTATCTACATAGATAAATATAACCAAAGACATATACAATTGTGAAAATGTCTTTATACATAATGGGGCCGTGAAAAAGATACTTGCTCCATGTTACTGTGGATCATTTTCCATTCACAATCGAATGGATGAATTTTTTGTTGTTCTGCACAATACAAAACAAGATAATGTTTCTATAGACAGCGTTAAATCATTATATGTCGACACCGGATGTTTGAATTCGAAACAATCACCAGCACCAGCACCACGTGATTGAAAGAATGAAACTGACCATATATGATTTACAAAATAAGGCAGGAAAGTAACCTGGTCGAAATTTTTGAAGACGTCTATTCGTTGTTGGATTATCATTGGATTGTAATGTCGACTCCTTTCACTAACGACAATCATTTTAACGGGCGTATTTGTTGGAACCAACAGAAATATTTACTTTCATAGTTTAAAAGTCAAACGAAAAAAATCAAAAAGATCATTACAAGTAAATTTAAATAGACCAGAAGTGGATCGAAAGTAAACAAAATAAAAAAAAGTCCTATACCACCTTTTTCAACCAATCAAATCTCTTCCCTCCAAATTTTAAACCACTTTCTGTGAGCCTATTTACAGACATAAATAGAGAGGAAAATTGAAAACAACCCATCTGAGGTTGGCGAAAATCATCACTAAGAATAGCATACAAATTATATCACACATAAATATATTAACATGTATTAATTACACACACACACACACACACACACACACACACACAAAGAAGTTCAACAATTTCTTTTCTTGGACAAAACCCCCAAAATTGTAAGAACAACAACAATAATAAAAATAAACAATAAAAAAACAAATAAGCAACTCCTTAATAAAACAAACAAATGTAAATTATGTATATAAGATAACTCGTTAAATCCAAAGATGTTTTGACTGTCTTTTAATCAGTGGGTAGAAGAAAAGGAAAAAGAAAGATTGTCTCTGTTGTTTTTCATTAAAATATAATAACCTCACCTACCAGCAAGAATATATTTCATTGGGTTTTACTTGTCTATATACAGATATATAAAATATATGTTTAATAAATATAAAAACTATGCTTGCTGAAAAAGTTGTTGCAACATATTTAATGCTGTTACTATTATGATTATTACTTAAACAATTTAAAGTTTGCTTATTAAAATTGTCATTGCAACTTTTTAAAAAATTGTAAACCAAGCTGCTTTTATGTTTACAATTTTTAGGGAAAATATTTATTGTATCAATAACAACAAACATCATAACTAAAAGGTTAAAAAATACTTTTCATGAATATTTTACCATATTTGCATTGATAGAATTAAATAGAGTTTTAGGTAGTTATGTAGAACAAATTCAATTAGGACAACTATAATCATTATAGGGCTGAGTTAGCTCAGTCGGTAGAGCATTCGGTGAGAAACCACAAGGTTCCTAGTTCGATACCGGCCCTCGTCAACTCAGCGTATGAGTAGCACAGGGATCTGTGCGGTAAAGTAAGGAGTTGATGGTAGGTGTGGAGCTCCACTTCAGACACTAAAATAATCTCCTTGGTCTAGCGCTTGTAAAAAGGGGATAGACTCCCTCGCTGATTGGCTGATACCGACTTTAGGTCGCCCCAATGACTTATAATCATTATAGTTGGTTTAATGCAGAATGGGCGGATGGTATCAATTGTTTGCTTCCAATATTATTATTATTATTGTTCTTTATATGTAATCTTTTTCAATATCATTATTCAAACATTTATATTGAGCTTTTATTACAATTCATTGAGTTTTCAAATGAAGTTTGTGCAAGAGATCATGTGACATCAAGTCTTCTTAACATTCATAGACTTTTCTCAATATTCTTGATGACTGTGATAATGCTATTGTCTTGGGAATTTAAATTCTTTCTCAGATTTCAAATTCTTCCAACCTTTTATAAATTATTTCATGACTATTCTTGATCATTTTATACAATCTTTTTCTCGTTTCTAAACTGAAATTATTTATATGTAAAGAAAAGAAAATAGCAACCTTGCATTTCATATCATATATTGATATTTTTTGCCTCTCAATTAATCTTATTCTAATTGTTTTATTTTTTTTCTTCTTCATAATATTAAATCTGTAAAAAAATGTTAGTTTTAGCCATAATTGTAATGATTCACAGTTTGTCAAACACAAGTACATTGTTATTCCAAATATATTCATTATTCCTTAGTTTTAATATAAATATAGTCTATACTAAAATTAAGGAATAATTAATGTAAGCAAAAGGAAACCTTTTTAAAATAGGAAAATAAAGTTAAATAACCTAATGTTAATAAAAAAAGATAAAGTAAAAAAAAACATTAATCCTTTCTCAGTTAAATTTTCCTCTCTCTTGTTGAAATAAAAGTGAAAGTGCATATTACTCTTTATTTGGTTAGATCATGTCTCATTTCAGTTATCATAGTTTTATTATTTTGGTTGTATTTTAGCATCTCCATCTTTATTATTATGCTTTGATTTTTAGAAATGAATGAATTAAAATGACAAAATTATTTAGTGAGGTATACTCTAGCATATAATGTATTATACACACAGACACACACACACACATACGTACGTACACACTCATGTATATGCATGCACATGCACATAGACACACACATGCATACACACACATGTGCACACATACACATATGGACACATACATGCGTGCACACACACACACACACACACACACACACACACACACACGTATATAATAAAGTTATCAGCAGTTTGTTCTAAAAATAAAAACAGTTGACTTAGCAATTCTATTTTAGTCTGTTTTAATTTGCATTTAGAACTGAACTAACTTTACACTTTTTCTTAGCTGTGTATGTTCATTATAAAAGATTGTTAACATTTATATTATTCAGATAAATCATTTAAATGATTTTAAAAGTTAAATTCAGGTTATTTATTCATTCTTAGACTTTATACAGTTCCGTATTTTAAAAATATTTGGAAAATAATTCCAAAGCAAATTATAAGAATATAGAGGAATAATTAATTTTCATATGAAATATTTTAATGAAAAACAAAAACTTTACTTCATATTTTTCTTTGATGTTTTATTTTTGTTTTTCTTTCCAAATTTCAACACAAAAATCATTTTTATTTGCATCAACTTTGATTCTTGAAATGTACTTTTATTTACAGGAATTTTTTCATTATTCAAATGCTAAAAAAATATAATTTTATTGCATTTTTGTAAAAAGAAAAAAACAAATAAAGACAGATATCAATCGTTTGAATTTATTTTATTTTACACATAGAATAAAAATCTAAAATGATCCTATCTTCAAAAAATAGATTTCCTTCATCAGCATCGTTATCATCTTCAATTTAAAGAATTAGAATGTAGCAGAAATTAAAATTCCCTCCTCCATTCTCCAATATTCATTTTATTTTACTTTCCTTGCAAAAATATTTTTCCTATCTTCATTATTTTCATTTCTTTTCAGGAAATACTCAATTAAATAGGTCAGAATTTCTTTACCTTGGAGATTTTAGATATTTGACCAAATTTTATAAAGAATACTCAATGTCTTTCTTTTTACATGCATTGTCACGCTATATATTGTATTTCAATCCATAATGAACAATGCAAACATTAATACTGAAGAATTAGTTTCCATATGAAGATATTAGTTTATTTTTATGCATGAAAACAAAGGATCTAAAAAAATGCTTTCACTATTTTTTGTAAAGTAAAATAATTCATCAAAAAAAGATGTACCCCAAAACAACCAGAGAGAGAGAGAGAGAGAGAGAGAGAGAGAGAGAGAGAGAGAGAGAGAGAGAGAGAGAGAGAGAGAGAGAGAGAGAGAGAGACTCTCTGAAGGTTATTTTGAGACTTAAATAAAGTATATATATAGGTAAAATCCAGCCCTTGTAAATCAAAATTAGGTTATATTGAGACAATATCGATAGAATAATCAGAAAAATCAGAAAAATATTTTTATTTATGATGAAATAAAAAATCAAATAGTAATAATAACTTGATTTTCTATTCCATTTTTCGTTTTTATGTTGTTTTTGATGTTAACAAAAAAATATTCCATATTTTCTTATGTTAATAATTTTTATGATTCATAAAAATTCAAATCAGTCCAATGTTTATAAAAACTTTTCAATATTTTAATTTCATTTTATACAAACTTCAAATATCAGAAAAAGTATTGAGATGTGTCACCTATTATTCATAATTACTTATATGTCCATTAAATATATTTCCAAATTTTTAATTACTGGAAATATCAAATTTTCTTAATTTTTAATCATATTATCTTATAGATATAAATAATATTGCTTTTAAGTGTGTATTGGGAAGTGTCTATGCTGTCTGTGTCAGAATGATATAAATAAAATATTGAGAAGTTTTTTTGGATGCATTTCTTGCAAATTGATACAAATCCCCAAATCAAACTGAATTTATAAATTCATTAAAATCTACCACAAATTCTCTTGAAAATGATCTTAAAATATTTCATATCTGAAACTGATTTAATTACATTTTTGACAAATAAAAATTATATATAAAAAGTATTCAGATCTTAGATGATTTTTAGATAAAGGAAAAAGAATAAGAGGGAAAAAGATCACCAAATGTATCACACACACACACACACACACACACACACACACACACACACACACACACGACAAGGTGTGTGCATGTGTGTGTGTGTATGCATATAAATATTTCTATACTTATATACCATATATATATAGGCATGCATGCACATATGCATAAGTATACATGTAAATATATATATATATAAACACATATGTGCACCGAATGAGGAAAACTGAGATATTAAAAATGAGAATACTTTCACTGACAGTGAGTACAATACATATTTATACAATTTTCAAAAATTCATGTCATAAAGATTTGATATTGAAAAATTGTAAGTAGAACCCCCTCCACATACACACACATTTAAGAGAGAGAGATAGAGATAGAGATAGATAGATAGATAGATAGATAGATAGATAGAGAGAGAGAGAGAGAGAGAGAGAGAGAGACTTCTTTACTATTCCTTTTTTGTGTATTATATAGTGCACTCAATACTTAAAATAGAGCTGATCGTATTTTGAGATGAATAGGGATTGCTCAATTCCAGATAAAATACCAGACCTAGTAAGAATAGAGAAAATTGATGATAAATATCCAGACCTTGCCAGAAAAGTTAAAGAATTGTGGAATATGGAGGTGACAGTAATACCAATTGTAGTTGGAGCACTTGGAACAATACCCAATAATCGAGAAAAGTGAATGGGGGAAGAACTAGATATTTGAGGCAGAATTGAGATTGTCCACAGAACTACT
The DNA here is from genome assembly GCA_023376005.1 of Doryteuthis pealeii. Taxonomy (NCBI): domain Eukaryota; kingdom Metazoa; phylum Mollusca; class Cephalopoda; order Myopsida; family Loliginidae; genus Doryteuthis; species Doryteuthis pealeii. The sequence continues at coordinate 129,297,803 of CM042144.1, read as the reverse complement.
GGGATTAACAAGAATGCTTAAATGAATCCTGGAGAGCTGAGAAAATTTGCTGTCCATCAAACTTCAGGGAAAACCACCTGTTGTTACTCGTATGAAAAAACTAATGAAGTAATAATAATAATAATAATAATAATAATAATAATTAGTATGTTTTTTCTCTTATTTAAGTGAAATAGAACCTCATATTAATCATCAGTAATTATATATATATATATACATATACATACACACACACACACACACACACACACACACATATATATATATATATATATATATATATATGTATGTATGTATGTATGTATATATGTATGAATATAATAATATAATATATATCAAATATTCAGACAAATAATATTTTTCTCATCTTTTAATCTACTGTATCTCTAAGAAGTATGTTGTATATTTCAAATGTCCTCACTTGTATCAATCACGTCATAATTTTTAAAAAAAAGAATGCTGCCAAACAGTTATGAACCTTTCTCATCTGATATTTTAAAAAACACCCATCACTGTTCAGACAACAATTTTTCCATCTTAATGTCCTCATGAAAGTTTAATATCTTAAAAACCTTCATGGTTTTAACCTTCTAGAATAAATTAATCTTTTTGGGAATACTTTATTTTTCTATTTTCTACACACAAACACGTGCATATGCATGCATGCACACACATACACACACACACACACACACACACACACACACACACACACATATATATATATATATATATTGCATGTATTTATTTATATAGATGACAAAGACTCATTTTTAGCACTGTATTATTAATTCTAAAAGTCAAAAATGTGATATTCCTTTATTCCTCATGCACACACACACACACACACACACACACACACACACACACACACACACACACATATATATATATATATATATATATATATATATATACATGTGTGTTAGTGTGCAATTAAAATATCTGTTGTTGCTTTCATTTTTCATTCAAATGGTCTGCCACGTTCTTCATTTGGTTTGTTTGGGTTTTATCATTAAATAACATTTAGTTTTGATACAATCAAAAAATTGATTTTTATTTTAAAAGTGTCAACTATGATATTTACATATATTTTTGAAATTGTCAAAATTGTAACATTTTTATTCAGTGATTGTAGTAATTTTGCTTATTTTCAATGTTCAACATTTTGTTGTTTCCAAAACAAGTAGAAATGCTCAAAAAGTTTAGTTTTATTTATAGAGAAGGTAATGTGAATGAATGAACATGGTAATAGTTGTTGTTAATGTTATTGTACTTTAGATTTCTTTCTTCTCCAGTTGAGGGTGATATAAATCAAAGGAAAATATCACTTGATAAAAATCAATCTTATTATGTAATGAAGAAGATAGTCAATAGAATCAAAATATACAAATCAGGATTTTGTAATCATTTACTTATGTTAGTCACTTACTATTTATTTTAGTCTTATTATTCACTTATTAAATAATTTCCATTCTTTTGTTTTCTTATCAAATTGTAAGGCTCAATAAAAAGTAGATAAATAATATGAGAAAGTCTGGGAGAAGCCAAATAAACCACTCCTAATCATTTGAAAGTCTTTGATAAATTCTCCTTGCAAAAAAAAACAAACAAATGATTGATTTTGACAATTACTGTTCTGAATTAGACCATAAGAAAAATATCCAGAATTTGTTTAGAAAGGATAATAATACCAGAATAATGCTAGACCACATGTTTCTTTGAGAATCTGGAAAAATTGTTACAACTTGGCTTTTTCAACAGATATTGCCTGTTTGGATTACCATTTTTACAGTTTTTAAAGAAATTTCTTAATGGAAAAACGTTCAATCCCCTGGAAAATTTCTGTTATTGAAAAAGATAAAAATTACAGGAAATATGAAATTAGGAAGTTGTCTTAAAGAAAGTGGATCAAACAGTAAATGGACTGTTCCATAAAGTTAACATGGAAAAGTTTTAAAAAAATGTTTTATTTTTTACCTAAACTGAGCAAACATTATGACTGCCTAAGGATGAATATTTAACAAACAGTGTGGATAGGAGTAAGTGAGTGATTTTGAGTATCTCTATTAAAACTCTTAACATCCTATTCCACCCGTCCAGAAGTCATTCATTTTCTTAATCTACCCCAAATGATAGCCTTTGTTTAAATGTAATATTAAACATATTTAGAAGTCTTTAATTTAAGGAAAAAACAGCTAACTTTTAATGAAACGGTTATGTTTAGCAATTTTTGATAAATGGTTATAGGAAT
>CM042144.1:129198049-129290549 GCA_023376005.1 Doryteuthis pealeii | reverse complement strand
GTCACTATCTATTTGATGTATACAATGAATGCCAGTGCAGCATTCAAGTGTGCATATTTTATGACACCGTATATTTGACCTTAGAAATACACAGAAAATTGCAAAGTAGACAATTTTATTTTTCTGTTTTTTTGTTGTTGTTGTTGTTGTGGGAGGATAACAGAGGTAAATTGATCTTTTTTACTTTGAGTTTTTGTTACTTTTTTTCAGAGATAAAATAAGAATTGGGTTGCTAGGTTTATAGTATATAACCTTTCTATTTAACAAGATCTCTCTCTCTCTCTCTCTCTCTCTCTCTCTCTCTCTCTCTATCTCTCTCTCTCTCTCTCTCTGCCTCTTTCTTCACCTTCTCTCTCTTCTCTCTCTTTCTCTCTTGCGATTGAAGAATAGTTTAAATAAGTTTTGGGAGAATTTTCATTTATTTATTTTTTACTTTTCATGATCAACATTTTTCTTTCTTCTTTCATTCAAATTCTGTGCAATTTACAAAGATACTTTACATTGAATTCTTTCTTAGACTAAAACTTTGTAATGCAATTAATTCATTCATTTTTATCATACAATATAAATATACATCATATGTTCCTGAAGATATTTCATTAGAAATAAGTAAACTTTAATGAATAATTTTTTTCTTTATTAAAGTATAATGGGTATATATTATCATTTGATTTTTGTTAAACAAAAAAACAAAAAACAAAAACAAAAAAGACAAAAAATGAAAACAAAAAAGCAGAGATTAAGCAAAATTTGTTAAGAGTGATCTTGAAAAAAAATCCTTCTCTAATTATCTACATATGCATGTGTATTTTCTGTTTGAATCAACCAAATTAATCTTTTATTTGATTTCCATTATTTTTTGTTAATCAATTAACCCTGCATTTCCATTTACTCTGTTGTAATCATACAAAATCAACAACAAAAAGAAAAACAACAATAATAACAATAACAACAAAAAACAAAACAACAACAACAACAACAACAACAACAACAACAACAACAATAAATGGTATATTCACAAACCAGAATCTGTTCAAGAAAACAAGATGTATACAATTCTCTGGGATTTTGAGATACACACAGATCACCTAATGCCAGTCAAAAGACCAGATGTAGTGTTAATTAACAAGAATAAAAGAACTTCTCATCTGGTGGATTTTGCAGTTCTACCCAACCACGGAATGAAAATTAAAGAAAATGAAAAGATAGACAAATACATGACCTTGTCAGAGAACAAAAAAATCTGTGGAACATGAGGGTAATGGTGATACCAATTGTAGTTGATGCACTTGGAGTGGTCGATCCCAAAATGCTTGGGAAAAAGATTAGAGGAATTGGTAATCAGAGGAAGAATCAAGACCATTCAGACAGCATCATTAAAATTGGCTAACATTCTCAGAAGAGTCCTGGTGACCTGATGAGACTTGCTGTCACTCAGACTCCAGTGAAAGATCACCAGTTAACACTGGTGTAAAGAAATTGCTAGGAATTAATAATAATGATAATATTAATGATATGATAAAAGATGAAACTGTCAACCACATAATAAGCAAATGCAGCAAACTGGTACAGTAATGCTTGCCTAACTGAATGGGGAAGGTGATCCACTGGGAATAGTGCAAATGAATAAAATTGGACCATACTGACAGATGGGACATGTACAAACCAGAAATTGTTCAAGAAAATGAGATTCAGAAAATTCTCTTGGACTTTGAGATACAAACATATCAGCCAATTGAGAAGATCAGATATAGTTTTATTATTATGTAGAATAAAAGGATTTGCCAATTATTAGACTTCACTCTTCAAGCTGATCACAGAGATAAAGGAAAGGCAAGAGACAAAGTAGATAAAGGCATGAACCTTGTCAGAGAATTAAAAACAAACTATGGAACATATAAGTGGCAGTTATACCCATGATAGTTGTAGTCCTTACAAAAATCCACAAAAACTTGGAAATAAGACTGGGAGAGGTGGAGATCCATGGAAGGATTGAGACTATTCAGATGACTGAAATCAGATAGAATACTGAGAAGAATCCTGGAGAGCTAAGAAGACTTGAAAACTTCAGTTAAAACCACCAGTTATTACTGGTGGTTATTACTGGTGTGAAAAACTCACAAGGAATGAAATAATAATAACAATAAGCTAATCTCTCAAAACTCTTGACGGGTAGACACAATTTTATCCTTTATTTATCCTCACTTGTTGAAAAGTAAATGATCAAGTGTTTTCTGTATTTTCAATATTATAAGGAAAGGATCTTTCTACAATTTAATTAAGACAACTTTTTTCCAATATATTTCCTTATCAAACACACACACACACACACACACACACACACACTGATATTTCATTTTATAATATAATTTAAGTTATTTATATGGTTTTCTGATATTCTGTTTAATGATTTCCAATTTTGAAACAAGTTGGAAATCATGAAGTTGTTATTTTTTAGTTCTTCTTTGATGTTTATTTCACTTTCTTTTATATCATGTCTCTCTATTCATTCTTTATTCTATTTGTTCTTTTTCTTTCTTTAGAGCTTTTTAATTGAAACTTACAAGGTGTTTAGGAATGCTTCTACTGAAAGAATTTGTATTTTAAGAAGATTCTTTTTTAAAGAATAACAAAAAGAATTCATATGAATTAAAGAAGGACAAATTACTTACAAGAGTAAATAGTTTATCTTTCCTATGATATCTATTCCAATAAATGGACTGTGTTGTTTCTAAGTAATCACTTAGTTTCTTTTTTTACAAACTAAAACATGGACATGTTGGGTGTTTTTCTATTGGTATTTATGAAAATAAAAACTCTTATATAATTCTTTTTAACAAGCAAAATCAAACCAAAGAAATTGAAGCACTCTGAATATTCAGCATTAAACATGAAATATATTCTACAAAATGGATTATCTTATTTGAGCCATAAGCATAAATAAGCAAAAAGAAAACAGATTCAATTTTGACTTTTGTATCCAACTGATTTCCTCCATTTTTAACTCAGAATCAGAAAATAAGCCAAATGATAACAAGAGATCATCAAACATCAAGTGAATGATTTGAATTTGAATTTGTATTAATAACTTGTATTTTAGTAAAAAGGAAAGAAATATTGGTTTCTTTCAAGTAATTTGATAATCAAATAGATCTAAAAAAGAAGTTGAAATGGAGAGACAAGCAGCTGTAGGAAGCAAAAATGCAAGAATATCAAATTGAACAAGAATCGCGAACGGATCATTAGTTTTTAGTATTATCTGCATTATTCAGACTATTGTCCCCATCTTCATTGTTATTTGTACAATGTTTCAGCCGATATGCCCTCCAGCCTTCTTCAGGTATTTCTTGTCGGACTCAGGAATCTTCTCAGACTCGGGAACCTTCTTTTTGAACTCAGGAATTTTCTTGTCATAATCGAGAGCCATCACAGAACTTTGAACCTAACCCTTTATTTAATCTTTATTTCTCATTCCGCTAAGGGTAGGAGTTGTGTTAATTAATTTTCTATGTTACTGCCTCTACTCAGGATTGAACCCGGAATCCAGAGATAACAGTCACTTAGAACTGTCTTAACCTAACTACCTTATCCACTAGGCCATGAGTCCAATTGGACAATCCAGTGTGAATTTTGAGAACTTATAAACCTAATGTCTTGTTCTTGGCTAGAATATCTACCAATTCATTTTTATGTATGATTTTTTACCTAGACTCATATTGTGTGTTTTTTTTTAAATTAAAATTTTTATTTTTATTTTTTAATAACAATGAAGATGGGGGACAATAGTCTGAATAATGCAGATAATACTAATCATCAAGTCTCATCTCAAACATTCAGAGAAACATTAATTTTTAATTCAGTTTTTGGATCAATTGTAAGTTTTTTTGTTTGTATGCAAAAGAGTTTATGTTTTATTTGTCTTTGTATGAGAAAGAGTTTTTGTTTTTAGGGTTTTTGGCTTGCAGGCAACTATGTTTTTGGATCAATTTAATTTGTACAATTATTACAAATGTTACAATAATTTCGGTTTGTTACAACATGAAAAGACAGATTATCCAGAATCTAATGAAGAAAACATTTTCTTTTTTTATCAACTGAAGAAATATCCAATCTATAAATCAGTCTCATTATTAGGAATAATTGCCTCAATAAAAATGAATTGCAGCCATCATTAAATTCTACTCTTTTCTTTTCCTCATAATTCATAAAATGATAGAAAAACGAAGAGTAAAGGAGAAATACTTTATCTGAATCTCCTAACAGTGCAGTAACATTTTTTTCTTCAAATTCTGGAAAATTAATATTTATACATCCTCATTTCTTGGCTTGAATTTCAACTGAATAATATTTTTTGTTTTACAATTCAAAATTCAACTCAAATTTGAGACTCTTAAAATGTCAGCCATTTTCAAGTAAATGTTAAAATAACTTTACACACATAAAATTTTATTTATTGAACATGAAAAATGTTTGAATTGAGACACACAGATATGTATACCATATGCATGCAGAGTGATAAATATGTCAGTATAAGAATATGTATGTATAAAGTCATGTAAGTTATGTAAAGATGACCGCAAGAAATTAAACTGCCAATGTTTTGATGTTTGTAGTTTTGTCCTGTAATCAATAAAGCTATCAAATACAAATGGTGGCCATTAACTCACCAGGATCACTTATTTTGCAAATTCAATCAATGTATTGATCTCTTACGATAATTAATAATTATATTCATACATACTAGTAATACCTATGGACAGGGCTCGACATTAATGCCGTCCCGGGGATGATAAAAATTACATCCGGGGTGATCAATACGTCATCCGGGACAGTTTGCTGGGGACGGTAAAATTTTTTCCTAAAAGTTAGTACTACATTCCAATATTGGCCGTCCAGTGATTGCAACTCTTGGCAATTTTCTAGCCATTTATGGGGTTGGGGACAATTTTGTGGCTATATTTGTACATATTGAAGTCCCCGAGTGTTTTCTAGCCATTTAGGGATCATTTTTCAATAAATGTAGCACTTTGAGTCACAAAACTTTTCTGGACATATTTTGATACAAATCTAGACCCAAACTAAAAAAAAGTATCAACTGTGGTCTATTTATTTACGTTTTTATTGGACAGGTTTACAACTTGACTTGAACAAGTTTTCTTCTTTTAGCAGAATGCATTTTAGGAGGCGTCAAAATTAGTTATAATAATTTGTATTAAATGCTAGCAGATTTGAATAAAATAATTTATATTTGGACAAAAAATCCATTTCCTTGTGGCTAGGAAATGGATTTTTTGTCCAAATATCCAGAATTATCACTGCTTCAGCTTTTCTTAATGTTTTATTACATGTTATTATGCTACTGATGACTGACAAGTATAGATGATGCTAATGAATTAAACAAAAATATTTTGATTTCGGACAGTCCAAACCCCATTCGGGACAGTTGATAATTTTTGTTCAGGACGGTCATGAAAAAAAGTTAATGTCAGGGCCTGCCTGTGGATATACCACAATATTATAATTTAATTATAACAACCTTTGATATGTTTACTTAGGATCTATTGAAATTAGTTCAATATGTAAAAAATATAATAATCTTGATTGAACTCTCTCTCTCTCACTTTTTTCTTTCTTTTCATTATGTTCGATTAAAGCAAATTAACGTTATTGCTTTCATGTGCTCACCCCCTCTCTCTATCTTTCCCCTTCTTTCTTTCTTTATTTCTTTCTTTCTTATATTTTTTCTGTGTAGCATGTTCTTCCCTTTCTTTCCTTATCATAAAAACAGAATGGTCCATAATTTAGCTGAGGTGAGGACATAAGAATTTGACGGATAAACAACACCAGATAATCAGGATTTACGTTTTTGAATTTCTTCTTGGATGATATGGACGGTTTTATTTTTAATTAGAGGGTGTTGCAAGATGATAATGGTTGAAAGATTAAGGAACAAGATTATTGATTTTTATAGATAAGAAAGATTGGAATAGAAACATTTTAACGTATATAATATATATATATATATATATATATGGTAGTTGATATGTGGACTTATACTAAGTTAAAACTTAGTTACCTCACAAGCAACCAAACTGGCATGCTCAATAGATCAGTTGTCTGGGAGTGAATCAACACTAGCATCTATAAAAACAACACAACAAAAGAAAAACCCAGCTTAGGCGGAGACAGAATGGTGGGATTTCCACACTTGTTACACACATAGACCCCTAAATTGGCCCTTGTCGTCGATCCTCCTAGGACCGTGAGGAGTCTTGCGAAGCCATCGTCCTGAGTTGCTTGCATGATCCAGGGGAGTGGGCCCCTGTTAGCAAATCCGGAGCATCTCACTTTTCAGGAACACCGATTTTTTTTCCAGTGTGGTGGACCCGCAAATCTCGTCAGATCATCCACCTATGCTGCCCAAATACTTTCAGTCATCTTGCCTCGGCTTGTCAATGATACTAGTCTTTGGGGAAGGAGAGCATGCGGTGCGTGTCGTACAAGCGCACACCATGTCAACATGTGCAGACATTTCTACAAGTCCCACGGTGATGGATGAACGGTGTTAAGCACACAGCTGTGAATCTACATGTGGCGAGGTTGTGAGTGGCTGAGTAGCCCCTTGGATGGTACTGCCACCCAGACATCTGGGAAGGGTATAGAAAATGTGACCTAAACAAATGCCTGTTCCCCTATCCAGCTGGCCAGCAACCTGAGACTGTTCACATTAGCAGGGCGGAAACAAGAAAATATTACAACAACAAACCTTGGCTAACAATAGCCACCTAGAATGTTCGGACACCTCGATCTTGAGGGATCGGGAAACCCCAAACAACGAACTGGTATCGTGGCAAAGAACTCTCATTATGGGGTAGACATCATTACCCTTGCGGAGGCCCCCTTCAGCGATGAGGGCCAATTGACGGAAATGGGGTATGGGTACACATTCTTTTGGAAAGACAGGCCGATGGTAGCTGTAAGAATTTGAGGTAAGGCAGCTCGAGCACCCTATCCTGAAGCTGCCTCTACGTAAGTGTCACATAGCAGATGGCATGAACACACTTTCTACATTTAAGACAGACCATATGTGTGACCTGTGTGGCAGGGCCTGCCTATCGAGGGCTGGGCTTCCCAGTCACGAATGGTTGCATATGAGAGGAAGTCGAGATGTGTGACAGGGAACATAAAAACAAATTTGGACCAGTGGGCCCTCGGCGTGCTCACAACCGAACTACTTGTAGAAATGGCCTTCTTCTAGGAAGAAGTGGCAATCACCATATAAAGAGTGAGTGAGTGAGTGTGTGTGTGTGTGTGTGTGTGAGAGAGAGAGAGAGAGAGAGAGAGAGAGAGAGAGAGAGAGAGAGATATGGATTCCCATAATACACAAGTATTCTATATATATATATATATATATATATATATATATGAAAAGTAGAACACTTATGTATTTATGGGAATCCATCTCTCTCTCTCTCTCTCACTCACTCATATATATATATATATATATATATATATATATATATATACTTTAAAATGTTTCTATGCCAATCTTTCTTATCTATATATCAATACTCTTGTTCCATAATCTTCCGACCGTTGAATGAAACTGTTTTCACCTATGTGCTTGGCCTACCATTTAATTACATATTTACTTTTAGCTTGTTGTTGTCCTTCTTGGTCAACCAAGAACCTTGACATTTGTTCTTTTGTTGAAGTTGAAAGAAAAATAATTAAAGATCTTTAGAGAAAGCATAAAGTGAATTTATCAATGGACAATTATTCATTAGATTATGACGACTTGACTGTTAAATTTACTCAGGGCTTGAGAAATGGTTAAACAATTATTATAATTGAGTCATTTTCAAGGGAGTTCTGTTCACTCTGAATAAAGTGAGATTAAAATAAATATGCTTATATAAATAGAAATAGATATGCTATATAAATAATAAGGAACCCATTATGTAGAGTTTTCCAAATTGAGGGATATAAATACCTACCAGGTTCTTCTTCCATTTTGAGTTACATATTTACTTTGCTATTGCACAAACTACAGACAACACATTGACAACATCCAAAGAAGCAAATAAATATTTTAGGTGAAAGATCCATAACAGCAATAAAAGATTTCATATATTTATAGCACATTATAAATACTGATTTTATTTTGGTATTTTTGATTTTGATTTGATTTTTTATTCAATCTGTTTTTGTTTTATATGATTACATTAAATGCATTGATATTTATAAAATAACTATCATTATTCTTGTCATTTATGATAAGATTATTTACATATAGAATGATACTTAATCTTTCTGTCTGTCTGTCTGTCTGTCTCTCTTATTATAACTAAATTTCTCCTTAGTTTGCAGTGACATCAATGTGTACTTATTATTTTTAGACACACACACACACACACACACACATGAACCCACATATAAATATATATATTCACATCATTTTTCATATATATGAATATATTCTGACACAGAAAAAGAGTGAAGAGAGAGAGAGAGAGAGAGAGAGAGAGAGAGAGAGAGAGAGAGAGAGAGAGAGAGAGAGGGGAGGATCCACGGGGAATTGTGCAAGAAACTCAATTTTGACCATGCAACAAAATGGTATTTGCATAAACCAGAATCTGTTCTTGAGAATGAAACACATGAAATTCTTTGGGACTTTGAGATTAAGACGGATCACCTTATCCCAGCAAGAAGACCAGACCTAGTATTCATTAACAAGGAAAAAAGAACTTGTCAGCTGGTAGATTTTGCCGTTCCAGCAGATCACAGAGTGAAGATGAAAGAAAACGAAAAAGTAGACAAATACCTAGATCTTGCTAGAGAATTGAAAAAGCTGTGGAATATGAGGGTGAAAGTGATACCTATTGTGGTTGGTGTACTTGGAACGATCCCAACAGACAAGGGGAACTGGAAATCAGAGGAAGAAGTGAGACCATCCAGACCACAGCATTGTTGAGATTATCTAGAATACTCAGAAGAGTCATGGAGACCTGAGGGAAGTTGTTTCCCCCGGACACTAGTGAAAGACCATCAGCTTACGCTGGTGAAAAAAACTCATAAGGAGCGAAATAATAATTATGCTATAAGTGTAAGTTAGTTTCACACTTGGTGACCACCTTTAACTCACCCACGGCAATGGTAATGTGGAGAAAGTGGTACTTTTCCCGATGTGCAGACTATTGGATTACCCCCGTCTCCTTCAGGCTGACTTCTTGGCCAAAGGTTTGGCAGCCACTGTGAAGCAGGGGGGGGGTGCTGCGCTGCAAGGTTTTCTTTGTGTGAGCAACGTCATCTGAGCAGTTGTTCAAGATTCTTCATGTAACAGATTTAACAGACTGCTATCAACTGTCTATTTGAGGCAAACTCTGTCCTCACCATCAAGATCTTTAGTGGCCTGTTTGGGACAGTGAAGTGAATCGGTGTCAAGACGCAATCCTCCTCCACACTGGCTTGGTCGTGCTGGTTTTCGTGACGCTGTATAATCATATTCAGAAACTTTGGTGGACAGTCGAACCATTCGATGATCGACTACATTGCCTCTCTGTTCATTGTATCGAATGCCTTTGAAAGACCAACGAACGTTACATATACCCCCCTGTTTTGCTCCCTGCACTTTTCTAGGGGCTGCCTACGAACAAAACCCATGTCTGTTGTGTTCCCGTTGGATCGGAAGCCACACTGGCTTTTTGGAAGGTGTTTTTATGCCATGGTGGTTAGCAGTCTGTTCAGCAGAATCCTTGCGAGGATTTTTCCAGTGGTTGAGAATAATTGGAGCAGTCTGATTTTTCTCCTTTGTTATTGTACGGGGTAATGCATCTCAGATATCTTGTGGTAGTTTGCTCTGCTCACAGGAACAGACGAGGAACAATGCTGGTCCCCATGTTTTCAAATTTCTGGTGGGATTTTATCTTCTGCGGCTTTGCCACTCTTTAGCTTGTAGTCTCATCAGTGGTTGGTAGTCTCATCAGTGGTTAATAACTAATCCAGTTCTGTGTCTACTGTTTTTTTCTTCTGATTTCTGTACAGTGTGGTTTGCGCTGAGTAAAGTCTGGAAATGTTCCAACCAACGGCTTAGGACGGATACATCTATGAGATGTGTGGCCGTCAACACTGTGCGTAGGACTGAACTTGATACATAGGGCCATACAACACCTTTAAGATATCATAGAAGCCCCATGTGTCTCCGATGTCTGCGCACAGCTGTGTTCTTTCGTCAAAGTTGGTCCACCACTCGTTCTTGATCTCGAAACTTGCATTGGAGGTCACGATATACAAAAATGAACACAGCTTTCTTTTCAGAACAATATGGCTGAGCTAAGTGGGTCTGATGGGTTGATCTCTTCATCACCAGTAGTTCTTGAATTCCGTCGTTGTTTTCATCAAACCAGTCTTTGTTCTTCTTAGAGAAGAACCAAAGAACGCCCACAAATGTCTGTAGAATGCCAGTCTTGCGTTTCCTCCAAAGTGTTTCAGGAGAGAGATCTATGACAACGCTTTTATCTTCAAGCCTCGATTGAAGGGCTAGCTGGAAGTTCGCTTTCACTTTAGCTGAATGGAGACTGACAACCTTGAACTTTTTTTCTTGTGGTCCCTTTTTTCTTTAGTTTGGGTTTAAAGTGGAGCTTGAGTTTGCAGCGAACGGTGGACGGGGTAACATTCTGCACTGAGGTGAAAATGTTTGGACCAATAGTTTTCGTGATGATGAGTTGATTTTACTCGCAGAACTAATTGCAATCATCCGTTGTTGTTGCAGTTACGATCACCATGTCTCCTAAGCAATTCCTTTTAGTTCGCAGAATTTTGGTCCGATCTGGCGTTGAAATTGCCAAATGTTATGACCTGCTGGGGTGTCCTGTAAAAGGCTGTGAAAATCAGAGTAAAACTTTTCCTTTTTATGCAGAACATGTTTGAAGGATTGAGGAGTACATACTGAAAAGCATGGCATATTGCTGATTACTTTATAGAAGGTGAATAAAGATGATGTGGTCAGAACAAATTGTTGACAGAATTTCGAGCTTGGAAGTGATAGAATTTCTGACCATGAAGCCCATGTCTGAATGGCATCATTCTGCTGCTGATTTGTCTGACCAATATTAGGTATATCCAGTGTCGTGCTCTTGTAGAGTGCCTTCCTCTAGAAATCACATTTCACTGAGAGCAGCAATGTCAACATTCCATCATGACAATTCTTGAGCAATTAGAGCGAAATGATGTTCTGGACGACATCTACCGGTTGTCTCTAGAATGGTTCTGATGTTCCAGATAAATTTAGTCGTTGCAGGTGGATGTATATCTTTCTTGTTGATCTACCGTATGAGAAGAAGCTCGTTGATCGCGCTGAGCCAACTAGTCTGGTCTATTTAGTGTCAAAAATATGTATACCGGCGGAAAAAGTTACCAATGTATATTGAACGAATTTAAAAAGACATGTGTCCGTCCTTTTACGTCCTGTAGAAAAATAAATGTCAATTGTAGCAAAACTAAAAATTAATAGACAATAAAAAGAAATTTGAAAAGGAAACAATACAGTAATTCAAAGTTTATTATGGGAACAAAAAAAAAAAAAAAAAAAAAAGAGACAACTAATGACTTGCATAATTTGTCCTTTATGCTACATATAACAATTAGGCTTTAAGCCGAAAAAACATTCTCAAAATATTTGGTATCATTAGAAGCGTAATTTTAAGTCCTAAAAGAAAATAAAAACTCCTCTCTTATACGCAATGGGGAACTTTTATAGCCATTCATCTGAGCATGTGTCAGGATGAGTTGGATTATAATTTAAAAAAAAGAAAAATTCGTTGAGGCAAGAGAAGGAAAGGAAACAAGCCCTTCTGACCCCCCCCCGCCCCACCAAATGAAAAATTTTCCCCAGGGGGTCAAAGGAGGAGTTTTCAAATTTCAAAAGAGGATACCCTAAGCTTTCAAAAAATACCAAATTTACCTTGGTAACAATTTTTCCCCGTCCACCTTCTTATCTACCAACCTAAATTGGGGGTGTAGGAGACAAGCTTTCACGTGTAGACAGACCACCATCTTTTAATCAAATTGGAGAACTGGAGAACTCCAAAAACAAGGGGCACAACTATGTATCAGAGTGATAAAAAGGTAAACAACTCAAAGCATAAATTAATAATAATAATATGATGAATGATGTAAAGGAAGATAAGGAAAACATTAATCTTTGTTCACAATCATTTTCTTTCTTGTTTGGTTATTTATAAATACTTTTTAAAATATCTCATGTAGAATACATGCATGAAAATATAAAATCATGTACTAGGATAACTTTTCCAAACCAGGATACATTTAAAAGCAAATTCATCCTTAGAAAAGAATTTACTAAAACCAACCTTCAATGAATAATCTAAAACTCTGTGTTTAACATTCCGTGCAATTATAGTAGAGAATATAAAAACAAGATTAGTTTCTTACAAAAAGTAACATTTAAAGAACATCAAAAAGTTATTAATTGTTTGAAGGACTCTGAAATACGGCATAGCTGTTCATGTGTAAAGAGAGAGAGAAAAAAAAGCAAAAATTAACCACATTATAAAACTTGCTTTTAAGGTGGATTGGAAATTTAGAAAGATTTTAAAAAATCCTTTGCTTCTTGTAATTCAAATTTATAGTGATTTCAAAAAAGTTTTAAAACTTCTTCTTTTTAATCAAAGATCATATAGTTTCTAGTTATTATCACATTAACTGGACAATGTATAAACTTTGATTTCTATCATCCATATAATATAAATACAATTATCTCCAATTTGCTACAAGTTGTAACAAAACACAGATGTGCTGGCACAGTTGTGCACCAATAGAATGTGAATAGTCCTATGTCAACTTAGAATATATTTTATTTTCAAAATACAGCAAACAGAATATTGTAATAAAAAACAATTAAATTAAACAATACAAAATTATTTGATTCAGTAGCAACGTTATTTTTGCTGTTTTTCACCATAGGAAATAATAATTAATTACAAAACTGATTGTAAATGATTTTATAATGTGGTCATTACATTATTCTATGATTAAAAATGGTGAGGTTTTAGTGTGTTTGGAAATCAGTATCTTTCTTTGTAAGGAGCATCACCAGCCTAGTTTTTGGAATGGACTTGTTAAAAAAAAAAGAAGAGTGTGAGTTACTCTTTCAAAGTTGTTGTTATTGTATGTGATGTTAAATGATCTGCCATAGAACATGATAATCTGAAAATCTCGAATGAAATTAATCACTCTTTGTCTATGTCACATAAACCACAAGTTGTTCAAATATTTACAGTTTGCTTAATGTTAGCAACCAATCAGTTCATTCTCAATCTCTTCCTGTCTAAAATGTCACAAAATCTCAGTGAAATAGTAACGGTTGTTTAATCTTTTCAAATTAAAAAAACTTTATCAACTGGCTGCTTTTTGTTTTCTGACACCTGAGAATTCCAGTTGCTCTAGTATAGCATAGCAACTGTCAGTGAAACATTATATACTAATCCTGGGGTTATTTTTTATTTGAAAGCCATTTTGATAGACTGTTCAAAATTGACTTCAATGTTCATCAGAAATCTTTTGTATTTACAGTGTTTAGAGTGAAGATTTCCTTGATTTTTGTTACAAATAGATAATAACAGGAAGGATGTATGTGTATAGAAATATATATATTTGAGAAATATCCTTATTGAAAGATAATGATAAGTACAAAGTTTAATTAGTGTTTACATATTCAATACATATGGATATTGATATTCATAGATTCATAGATTTTGTTGTGCAAGGAACAAATTATGCAAAATCTGTTTTTCTTTTCTTAGTTGAATTTTTAGTTTCTTAAGTTTTCTTTCTGGATTTTTCATAATAAAACATGGAAAATAAAACTGATCAGATTTTATCCAAATATTCAGTTGGATAAAATTGATTCTGATCAAAGGATTTCACTTAGGAGTCGGTAAAAATGAATAAATCTCATAGGTTATATGAAATGTATTTCTTGTTTAGATAAAGCAATTTGTTTATTTTGGTTGTTAATGAAAGGTCATTAAATAGAAATAATATTCAAAATAATTTGTAAAATGCTCAACTTGCTCGAAAGTGTTTTTCATAAGCTTTAACTTGTCCCCACCAAATTTTGGACTTAAGTAGCAAATGTATAATAATATTTCATTTCTTAAAACTCTTAAAGTCCTATACCACCTCATTCCACCCGGATGGAAGTCACATTTGTTTTCTTAATCTACCCCCCAAAAATAGCCTTTGTTTGAATGTAATATTAAACATAATATTAAACATATTTTGCCGTCTTTGATGTACGAGAAATAACAGGTAAATTTTAATGAAAAGGCCATTTTTAGACATTTATATATATCCTTATAGGAATGGGGCTCTGGACTTAGAAAATTCTCTACAGGATGTTAAGAGTTAAAATAATGTCAAAGAAATACACTACCTCTTTTGAGAATGTCAAAATAGCTTTTGGGGCATTTTAGACAACAAGCAATGAACCTGACCCCCCTACCCATGACGGAAGAATGAGTCCTGAATCTAAATTAATTGTACCTAGATAAGTGAGCAAGAAATCTTTCAGAGCGGATGGAATTGTAACATATATTTCTTTAAAGTAATTTTAATACTTCTAGCGATTTCAAAAGTTGCTTTCTGTTCTTAAAAGCAAAAAAATAAGTTTTTATTCTCTTCAATAATCTGTTTACGATGATGAAAAAAGTATACATATTCCAATTTCATATTCTTTTAGAAATTTCATTATCATTGATAAAAGGTTTTGAAAAAGAATTTCAAAAGATAAAATAAATATAAATGTTTGCCTTTTGAAATTTTCACAATGATTGAAAAATTTCAATGTTGCTTAAAATAATAGCCTTAAATAAAAAAAAGTTTGAGATGAGTCAAATAACGTTATAAAATGTTAAACACTTTAAAATGTTAAATACTGTCTGAATTTTTCAGAAATTCTTAATCTGAGTCAAATCAAAAATAAATAAAATAAAAATAAATAAAAGAGAATTAAAAAAAGAAACAAAAAACCCTCGTTACTTTTTTGTTATTTTGTTGAGTCAAGCCAGTATGATTCATAAAACAGGATGCTACTACCAAAGAATTATTCGATTGTGTTTGATTGACCCTCCATTTAAAAAAAAAATCCATCTTAGCTTTGATTGAATCAAAAAGAAAAGAAACTGCAACAAATATTTGTTTACTTCATCTGACAAAAAAAGGAAAAACCCTCAGTTTTCGTTTTTTTCATTCACCTCAAAACTGACAACAATTTATAAGATTCATGACGATTAGAACATCAGGATAAAAGATACTGACAATTTTGTTCTTCAACTCGAACACATCAAAATCTGTCTATTCATCAGAACATCACATTCCCTCACTCCCCTACCCTCGACACAAGCACTTGTCGGCATTATTTGTGCTTTAATAAAAGAAAGGAAAATATGAAAGATTTTTATTTTTAGTTCAAGGTTACTATGATTGAAAGAAGAAAAAAAAACTAGTTTATTTACATGTAATAAGATGAATTGAACTTGAAATAAAAGATGTGAATATTGGTTTAAAATTGCTTGATAACATCCTGTAAAACTAATCTCAATAAATAATCATTAGGGTTAATAATTAGATTAATAAAACATTTCATAGTTTTTTAAAAGTCATATAAAAATAAATCTGAAAATATATAAACTAGTTTTCCAGCAAAATACAACAATGCAATTTACAGTATGGCATAATCCAAGTAGAAATATGGAATAATAGACTTTACTACTACTAATACTAGCTGGACATATAAAGTCAGAGAAGAGTTGCTTACTCAAGTGTTTACTTACTCTTTTATTCATCAACCATTGTAGCATACCAGTGGTATGATTAATACTTGCGGATTCCCCATACTTGTGACCTTGTGACTTGTGTCACATCCTACTTGTGGTGAACGGGTTGGGTAAATACCTACCAGTGATGGGATAAGATATATTCCTTAAGATATATAGTAATGGAACAAAGTGTAGGGAAAAACAGTTTCATGCCTTTTCTTGGAGCATTAGTTCAAAGAAAGTAAAGGTTTCCATTGAGAACTCTTACCAATCTGGATTTTTATGATAAAGATTTTAATCTTATGAAATTAAACATTTAAAACAATTCATTGAACATTTTCATATAAGAATTCTTTGTTGTTATTGGAATCAAATGATAACAAATCTATTTATATCTTCATCATTTTTCTCAAAATGTTTCTTTCTTTTTTGTTTGCATTATTTTTGTTCTCTTTTAGATCTGAAATTGTTGCAATCTTTAAAAATCATTTGTTATGAAATCAAAAAGAGCTCAAAAGATTTTCAAAATTTACTAAAAAATTAGAAAAAAGAAAGAAAGACTACTAAACTTTTTTTGCCCTTAGAACATTTTCTAAATAAAAAGAAAGTTGGTTATAAAAATGAAAAGATAAAAAAAGTGTATCAAGTAAATGCAGATCCTTTTATTTCTCTAAAAGTCATTTTTATTGTGAGTTATTTTATCAAAACAATTCTTGAAAGGAAAATTTGGAAGTCCATTTTATACTACCTCTCTACCCACCCCCACCTCAAATAAACCAACTAATTTTTTTTTCAGTTTGAAAGAGAAATTGATATTCTGTAAAAGTTAACTTATATATATGTAGTTTTAAAATTTTCCAAATTTCAAAAAAAAAAAAAATCAACTCTACAAACATAGAAAATATATAATTACTTATCTTCTAAATTTACTACAATTTAACTTATCTGCTGCCCAGATTTTGACTTAACTTTTCTACATACTTTAAACAACCTCCCCGTTTCAACACACCTTCAACTGATCCTGTTGGACTTCCTATAAAATTAATTAATAGAGCCATTCCAAGAATCTTCATTATTTATTTGAACTTTTTCAAACATCAAGAATTTTAGGACACTCCAAAATTAATTTTTGACTTACATGTAAGATTCTTTGTTTTCATAGAAATATTTGGCCATAAATAACTGATCTTTTTGAAAAAAAATCTTTTCTAGGCGCACAATGTAATATTTTGTGCAATGTTTTAATATTTTGAAACTGTTAAACTATTGAGCCTATTTTTGAATTATTTTAATCTGGATTTCCTCTTTCAATTTGCTTTTGTAAAGAGTCATATTAAAACGATTCACAAATAAAAACAATAATTCTTTATGATAAACTTCACAAATTTGTGTTGTTCTTGTCTGAGATCTTGAAATTATTTCTCATTGTTATTCCACAATCATTTTGTGACTCATTGAAATGATTTTATCTATTATTTGTTGCTTGCACAATTCTCAGTGAATGACTCTTTCTATCTCATTATCTGTTTTAATATTCATTTTAGATCAGATAATCAAATCATTAATAAGTTTGAATTACTGTCTTATTATTTTTTATTATTTTCTAGGACAATATTTAATAGTTTGATGGGTTATATAAACTGTCATCGTTTATAATTTATTAGCTGTTATGTGCTTTTTTCAGTTACCAATGATTTAGTTGTTCCTTTTAAGTGTCCTCTGCATTGCCATCTTCAGTTTAATTCTTCATTTTTTGGCTCATGAATTATTTCCATTCTTATATCAAGTCATCTGATAAATGTTTGCTTAATTTTTTAGAGATGACTTTTTGTCAGGTTTATTTAACTTTTAAATTCATTAAATATCAGTTATATATGTGGAGGTGTGTGGTGTAATGGTTACTATCATAGGAAATGGACACAATGAGACGAGTTTCAAATCCTGGATACGGCTACATGCATTTGGGAAAAGTATGAATCCAACTATTCTCCCTCCACCTATGGGTAAATAGTAGGTCAGACTGGGCTCTTTAACCTTGATTAGGCAATCTTTCAAGGAGAATGAAAACTCTGAATTCAAACCTGTTAAACTCTCCTGAAGAAATTGACCTTGTGTCACATCCGGTTGGTAAATAAATATATGTATCAGCTATATGAAATTAATTTATTCATCTTTGTTGTTGTTTTTGCTACATATCCTCTGGTCTTTGTCATGTCAGGAATATTGAATGTTGTATTTTTCATATCATATCTGGTGCATTTTTTGATCATGTCTTCTTGAGATTGATGTCTCCTGATATTGAACTCATGATCTACCATTTTAAAACTCATCAATTGTTCCTCCCTGATTAATGACTATGCTTAGACTTCTGATTAAATGTTTAATGTTTTATGCTTGGACTGCTGATTGAATAATCTGTTAGTTATTTTTAAAGTGGGGGTTCGTTTTTACACTTCAACATTTTACTCGTAAATTCCTGCCATAAAATGCCCAAGCCTAATTTTATGGTAGGAATTTACGAGTAAAAAGTTGAATATTACCTTTTAAAGTTGTAATTTATTTTCTTTTTGGCTTTGGTACTCTAAAATAATAACGTCAGATTTTAATCATCGTCGACAAAAATACAAAATTACGGTCATAAAAGGAGGATCCAATTTATGCCTAAATTGTAAAACGAGCCTCCACTTTGAAACTAAACATTCTCACAAAATAAAAACTTTTAGAATATACACATTGAAGTGAATATTAAAATAAATAAATGAAATATATTTAGTATTGTAAAATAACGGGTGCAAGAAAAATAAAACATTTATTGCAAAAACACGGACATAAAATGAGGGTTTCAGTTTATTTTATGGTAGGGATAACCGAGAAAACTGTTCTTCTTTACCGATGAAATACCAATTGTCATACATGTGGTACCTATTTATATAAACATATAGATATTTTATCCATTGATTCTCCTGATCCGGAGTTACTTAACGCTTTACAAAGGGGGGACTTTCCCGTTAAAAACAGTCTGTTTCAGTTGTTAAAATTGAAGAACAATAAAACAAATTTTAAAAACTGAAACGACCTAAAGGAATGTTTTATAAAACCTCGTACTCACCACGCACACGCGTGTAGTGCATAAAAATCTGTCTCGACAGCCAAACGAATTACCTGTGATTATTTAATGCCATGTGAAACAAGAAAAGATGTGTTATTCTAACATAAACACGTTTTCTTTATCTTCGACTTGTCACTTACCACCTCAAATCTAAACACCGGCCATTTTCTTCCTTACCATTTTTAAATCTTTTTCTTATTCCTATTCCACTCATCTCATAGAATAAAATCAGAAACAATGACATCGACAGAAACAACAAAAGCCGAAACAGATGTTAAGGAGAAAGAAGAAAAAAACGAAAATAGAAAAACTCTTCTCCTCATAGATAACAACATCCCAGAAAATTTTCAACAATGTGGTTTTTGAATGCCGCTCTCACTGCGATTTATTTATTTACTTATTTTTCTTTTTGTATTGACCTGTTGCACGAAATTTGGTTGAACTGGGGAAGAAGACAAAGAAAAAGCAAATAGACAAAAAAAAGAAAAAAAAAAAGGGAAAGGAAATCTAAAGGTGAAAGGTCAGCCACTCCAAACATGTGTGCATGTATAAATGTGTGAGTGTCTGTGTCTGTGCACACAAAACACACACCGAAGTAACCAACGAACACTGTCTAAAAAAACACACACAAAACACACACACACACACACACACACACATACAAAAAAAACAGAAAGAGAAAAAAAAGAAAGAAAAAAAGTGAAGGAAAAGCAAAGAAAATGACAAATAAAATAAATGAGTGTTTAACTGGCTGTGACGAGCTTTTTTCAATTCTTGTCTTCTGCGTATTTTCCTCCCCCCCCACCTCACCTCTTTTTTTACGATTAAACTATATCTTCCCTTCCGAGGCCGCGGGGCCTTTTTCTTTCTTTTTTTTTTAAGGATCTCGCAGTCAGCATGAAAGTAGAGACCTTTATTTACCCTAGCATATCCACTTAGTTCGTTTTATTCTTCAAGATTATACTCCCCCCCTCTCTCTCTCTCTATTTCATCCCTGCTTCAACCACATTTCGCGCCTTTTCGCACCCCCTTCCTGAAAATCTGTGTGCTTATCTCGTATCTGTCTGGACTATTTTATAATCGTTTTCTATTCATCCAAACCAACCAAGCAAAATTGTTCTTTTTTTGATCCTTATAACTTACTGTTATTCAGATCCCTTAAAATAGAAAATAGAAAATAGAAATTGTTTCCATAGAATTTGCACGTTTGAGAGAAAAGTCTATTTCAACATTTTGGTATTCAAGCATCTGGTCTGTATTTGAAAAAGAATCCTTCGTTATTAAAAATGAAAAAAAAAAAAAAAAAAAAGGAAAAGAAAAGAAAAAGAAAAGAAAGATGAAATATGTAATTGCATGCACTATATTCTTCCTCTCTTTACTATGATCATTCTTTACTTGTCTAAAGATATGGTCCCAAAATGGAATGTATATGCTGACGTCAGCGATGTTTCATTTCCCACTTTTTAAAGTTTCATAACGATCAGTTTTCTTAATGGCGTTATCATTGATAACCTCAATAGACTTGTAACGTTTCCCAATATTTTCCATGAAACGTTTTAAAAAAATTCCAAATTATTATATGACAAAGTTCATCCAGGGCAAAACGTCAAAATTCTATCAAATTGATTTTCACGTTTTACTTATCTTTCACATTTTCTTTAACAAATTTCAAACTTCATTTATTTGTTTGATTGTTATTCGTGTTCCAGCTGTCCAAAACACAACCCCTCCCACACACACACCCAAAGAAAAAATACTGCCAGGGCAGGCCATTCTTGTGTAAATTCAGCATCTATGTCACCATATTCGATTTGGGACCATCTCTTCAGACAAGTATCTATCTTTCCATTGAAAAACCAAAACAAAAACATCGTTCCCAATTTATTCTGTCGCTTTTAATTTCACTTTTTTGTTTCCATAGTTTTTCATAGCATAAAACATTTTCGTAATATGAGTGTAAAAGACATTTCCAAGAAATTATTGGAGCAAGAAAAATGAGATATTATCGGAAATCCGATAGTGAATTATCTCCCCCTGCCGCTAGAGGGCGAATAGCCAACATACGATATTGGCGCCAGAATCAAAATCTCCACTTATCAAGGAGCAGTTATCGAGGAGAGACGCTAAAATAAGCGCTCACATCACCTTGCCCATAACCAGCCTACCACTGAAGGTCGTTTCGACAGCATACTTATTAGAAGGCTGAGGAACGAGAACCGACGAGACGAAGCGTTTTAACAACATTCAAAACCAGCGAGTAGAACACCTTTCTAGCGCAGTTCACCAAGAACTTTGTATTGCACCTCTCAGATAAGTCACGTAGCAAATGCCATTAAAATTTGCAACAATTCTGTGCTTTTTGATAATACATGTGTCTGCATTTTATATTCGTGTTTGTTTCCTTCTTTCGTCCGACCAATAACCACTAACGGAGAATAAGGGATCCAACGAAGCCCCGTAAATACTCTTAATATGGCGGCAAGATTTGTTGCTTTCTTTTCAAATTAAGATTCATTTCTCCAAATTCTACTTAGAGAAAATGATATTTTAGATGTGACAAAAATATGACATTAACTTTGGCTAGTATTTTCTTTGGCATCAACTTTTGTTTTATGTATATAAATACATTTCACTAGTGCATAGTGTTATATCATGTGTATGATTACTAGGAAAAACACAATCACAGGTTAACGTTTAATATATTGTATTGAATATAATGAATGAATATGTACAGCCACTTGATCAGTTGATTAAGTCGAGTGTAGAGTTGTTCCAAGCGATGGTTTGTGTGCGGGGATTGGACGTGGAGAAAATGTTGTTTAGGTCGCGTTCACGGAGTGTGAGGAGTTGATGTGTGAAATATAATATCTGGTTGCCGGTGTAGAAGCGAGATGAAGGTAGTTGGTGTGCGCGTTCGAGATGATGTCGGGTCGGTCGTTGACTGGCGTTATCTCAACGAGGGAGCTGGAGGAAATGTGACACGGCTCGGTCAGCGATGTTGACTATTTCCTGTCTCTCGTCCAGCCTGGCTGAGGAAAGTTCTGTGTTTTTAAGGGTCCAGAGTGGATCAGCTCGGATCTGATTTCACGTCTCCCTTGGTTTGACCGCGAAGGTCGCTGATTGGTTGAAAAATGTCCCTTTCGAAGTTATCTTGATAATTCCATCTCGAGGATGCCTCTGCGAATTTTTCATTTAGTAAAGAGATACGGTCCTGTTAACATTTTGCATTGTTGGTGAGTGGGAATATTGGGTTTTAGTGAATTTTGGGAATCGGGGGATATCTTTATTTGTGTATCTAACAATAGTTAACTCCCTTAGAGTGTTGGTAGGAAACACATCCGGATCGGAAAAGGGACGAGAACAACGGCTGTACAAATAAAGATGTTGCTGACTCAATACAGGTGTTCTTGTTATACATTTATTCGCACATGGAAAATCTCTCTCTCTCTCCCTCCATCCCTCCCTCTCTCCACTCCCTCTCTCCCTCCACCTCTCCCCCACCTCTCCCCCTCTCCCCTCTCTCAGGTCCAAGTTCCAGTCCGATTCTGGTAACATTTTTCTCTCCTTTGTCTTTAAACATAATATAAAAAAATAAATAAGTTAGGTAGGTTGTCTCCCTAGGTCGACATACCTCTTTTCAAATGCTGAGCAAATTGAACCCCAAACAGGATACTTATCCTTCTGGTGGGACTGCATGCAGCCGCACCGCTTACAACTGCTGTATTTTACAGAGTCAATTTCCTGGCTTTCTCCATTTTGGATTTTCGCTATTTGCTTCATCTGGCCTATTGAAGCTTCGTAGATTCTACCTCTAATATGGGCTTCTTCCAGTGCTAAACTTTCCCCCTTTTCCAATACCTGCCTTTTTCAAACCCGTGTATTTGGTTCCGTAGAGAAACTGTTCTAATATCCGTATCTCGGTATCCATGTTATCTCGGAACTTGCACTTCTTCGACTGCACCTTGCTAAAAAATCGTCAATATTTTCAGTGTCTCTTTGTTTGTATTGTTGAAAGGACATACGATAGATGTGAATATTTATCTGGGGGTCTAAACGTTCTTCGAACTGTCGCCAAACAACCTGTGGGTTATTTTCATTGGCTTCATCCGCAAAAGTCCATGAGTTGGACCTTCTTAGGCCCTCTGCTCCAGAAAATAACAAAATATGGTCGACATGTTTGTCGACTGGAATGTTCTTTACCGAGAAATACAGCTTGCACCTTTGCTTGAAGAATTTGAATTCTTCTATTAAGTTATCTGCAAGACATTGACGACTCGCTTACGTTGCTCCTTTCGAAAAAATACTATTACAACAATTTAAAAAAATGTGAAATACAGTATTATTAAATGTATTAAAACACTTACTTGTTCGTTCCAGAGAATTTTTTTTTTCTACTGCAACCACTTTTGTTTTTGTTTTTTTGTTTTTAGAATTTCTTTCGAACATGTCATGTTACGTTCGGTGTTAGGACGTTATAATTCGTCCAAAAAAGGTTTTACGTCCAAAAAGTTGACATAACATTTTTTCAGTTAGTCTTGTTCGGTTTTATACTCCTTTTTTCTGATGAAATTTCATATCCCAGAGCTGCCACCATGTCAGTATATTTAAATTAAATTGAATATAACTCGGACGCGTGTTAGGGGTTAAGAAGCCATCTTTATTCTGTGTCAGCTTTTTTTTGCAAATTTTGATGGCATTTGCTACTAGACTTATCTGTGAGGGGAAATAATGTTCGTTGGAGAAGTGGCTCTAGCAAGGGAATTCTGGTCGCTGTGGTTGTAGATTTCTGTAGAGACGCGTCCGTTTTGTCGGTTCTCGTCCGATAAGTAAAAGTAGGGGATGCTCTTTTAGAAGCTTGTCGCCTGGGTAACTGTTCCTTTAAATGACGGTGGATGGGACCCTTCTTAAATTGACTATTTAGGTCCTCAGCCTTCTGATAAGTATGCTGTCGAAATTGCCTTCAGTAGTATGCTGGTTAAAAAACGCCTCCGTCCAGGTCGACGGCCTACAGACAAGTGTCGGGGTTTGATTCTGGCGCCAACATCGTATTGGCGATTCGCCCTCTAGCGGCAGGGGAAGATAATTCTCTATCAGATTTCCGATAACAACGTATTGATGTTTGGATAAAGGAAATTGAAAAACTCAACCTCAAAATTTTGAAAGCTTGCATTAATGCAAGCATAAACCTAGAAGAGAGGGGCTATTTAGCCGACGAAGAAAAAGAATTCACGTACCAAATTCGACGCGAAATTAAATAAAATGGAAATATCGTTCTCACAAATTCTCACGTGAATCCAACGATAACTTCAATAAAAATGAAAATACTGAAAAGAAGAACAGTATAAAAAATGATTCGACTCCCAACAGAGGGGAGGAAAGCGCACCCCCCTCCAGTGTGAAGAGACAGAGAAAGAAAATGACCACCGAGGAAAAAAAGCACAAGCCCTCAAGAAGCAGAGAAAGGAAATAACTTAATGCTAACCCCTGAAGAAAAAAATGAAAACTCTGAAGAGGCTGAGAAAGAAAATAATTTATTATTAACCATTGCGGAATAAACATAAACCCTCAAACAGAGAAAGAAGCAAACAAGAAAATTGCCCATTGCCTACAATTAATGTGTGAAATACAACTCGTACGCTTAACCAACCGTTCGTCTAGCCCATATCTCTTTCAGTATCCAAAAGAAAGCGAATTAAGGAATTTGACTGTTTGTTCGTAACAAGTAGTCAAGGGTCATGTTTTTCGGAACAAGTGTCAGGAAAATAAAAAAAAACTACGGAGATTTCGTTACTTAAGTAAGGACATTTTTGGACACGAGGAGAGAATTAGAAAAAAAAAATGCGGACTTCAAAAATCCATGTCTCATTCAATTTATGACGATTGTTAAGTGTACGTGTTGACCTGGGTCAGAAAATAGGTAAACGTATAGCTAGCATTGAATTTAGGTCAGATTTGGGGTTACCCCTCCGAAACGAAGATTTAATAACTACACTTTGACACACACTCCCCCTCTCTCGTTCTGCTACCGTTACTAGAATACAGAGTAAAGAGAAACAGACAAGGTCCAATCACGTGACCCCTTGAAATGAGGTAAGGAGGTATACACTAATTTGAAAATCAGTCAGTTAGCTGTTGGTATTCAGAGGGTACACACGGATTCAAGAGGGTGGCCGCGTAGGGTCTGCTTCCGCGCTGACTAATGGGGAATCTCTCAACCGTATAACAAATTCTGCTGTGGCTGAATATCCATTCCGTAGACAGGGAAATCATTGCGAGAAGTGTATGGAGCTTAAAAAGTGTCAACTCTCAAGTCGGTCTGAAACGTTTACCCAGGAGAAGATGGTAAATAAAACTCTTCTCTGTCGAATCAAACGGGTTCATACATCACACACGAATACTACGGGTATCGAGAGGGAATTCAAGGAAATTCACCAAAGCGAAGAGCGTCAACTCATTCACTGTTCTAGCTATGGTGCCAAAGAGACGAGGGAGAAAATTATGAATTTACAACAGTACGTGTGAAAACAAATTCTGCCCAATATAACCTCATTAATGTAGACCTAAGAAGATGATAATAAAAGAATAAATCCTCAAAAAATAGACAATGAATAAAATAAAGGAGATGACAAAAGATTACGGAAGGGAATCCAAGAAAATAGACAAGGAAAGGAACAAACGCCAAAAAGAACAAATTAAAGAAAAGACCAAAATTCTACAGCAAGCACTCATCTTTCCATTATATATGAACGTTTTCATTAAACTTATTCATCACCCTCCTCCATTTTTTTATCCAAGTCACCTGGAATTGGAACTCCAAGTCATCTATGAACTGAAGGAAAAGGAGGAAGGGAAAACGTTTTCATTCCCTCACCTCGCGATATATTTTCATAATAATTCTTATGCTAAAATATATTATATTTCAACTTAATTATGCCTTATATCATCCTTACAGTTTATTCTTATGTGTGATATTGAATGTATTTTTCTACTCTGATGAAAAATCTATGAATGCGGATTTTTATCATTACATAAATTCTTCCTTACGATAAAAAAGAAAAAAATTGGAGGACTTCAAAAATCCATTTTCCAGTCAATTTGTGACAATAAAAAGAAAACTACATTTGGGTATTCAAACATCCAAATTTCTAATCAGTCAGTTTATGACGACAAAAAGACAGAAAAAAAAACGAAAACAAACACATGGATATCTTTAAAGAAAAAGCTACCAGCTTCTTCTTCTTCTTCTTCTTCTTCTTCTTCTTCTTCTTCTTCTTCTTCTTCTTCTTCTTTTCTTTCGCTCTCTCGACACTCTGTTACTGAAGAACAAAAATGCAGTGCACTGTTCAGGCCAAAAATAGGTCGCTTTTATAGCCAAATAAAAGTTGCAATGCACCATGGGTAGTCACCCATAATTCCTCGCAACCTCTATAAAAAGTCCATTCTGCCCCCTCCAACTTCTTGATACTTCTTACTGGGCATAATGGCGTACCACATTCCTTCTTCCCCAACCACATTCCTTTCCTTGCCAGGGACAGTTTCACAGGCCAGGCATCGAGGACGCTTTGAGTCAGGTAAGTTCGACTCGTTACTACAAAACTATAATTACAAAAAAACAAAAACCTTGTCTCTTTCTGATAGGAGGGAAATAAGATATCTTGCTTCAGTGCAAGTACCTGGACTTTTTGGCTTCAACACCAGACCTATACGTATTAAAGCGTGTTGTCCCAAACAATACGTTACTTTCGTATTTGTAAAATTAACGAAATTGATAACATTGCCCAACTCAAAATTACGGACAGAAAAGCTGATAACAAAAAACACAGTGCTAAAAAATAATAAGAAAAAAATAAACAAAGAAAAACAATTTTTAGAACAAATTTAAACTAAAGGAAAACAAATTTAAAGTTTTAAATCTGTCAAAGCTGACAATTTTCTAACTTCGAGAAAACACAGGAACCAAGAACTCAAAAATTAATGGATGAAAAAGAAAAAACAAAAAATCGCAGATAAAAAAAATCTGCGGGTCAATATTTTTAACTTCAGACCCACTAGAATATATCGTCATTTTTTGTAACTTCCTCTTTTTGGTGGGAAGGTGTTGAAAATTTATTAAGGGACACACGTGCGGGTTCAAATGGGCCAATCAGAGCTTTTCTAGAAATCCTGTGATAACATTTATAAAAGCAAGACCTTTGCCTATTTCACCCTCTTTGGTTATTTCACGTGGTGTCAACTACAATATCAGGTAAGGCACCACACCAGAAGAAGAAGAAGAAGAGAGCATTCAACCGAGAACTGCTACTAATTCATCAGACCAGAAATCCAGTTACCAAGAAACTTCAAACAGCTAAGTTTTCACACAGGCATATTTACTGCAAAACCTTTTACCCCTATTAAATCCGACCTAACAAAATTAACTGCTGGATAGTGAATTAGTGAACTCATAATTAGAATGTAGGTAGTTAGAAAAAAAGAGTATTTTGTAAAACTTGCTGGTGAGGAAGAATAGCAAAAAGATATCTTTTTAAGGGTTACTTTGCTTCAGTAATGGTTGGAATTAGTGGTGGTGGTGAATTCGAGTGAGTGAATGATGACGTCTAGTGCCTACTTTAAATGAGTGGGTGATAGCAATCTAGTGTCTTCTTTGAGAAAGTGCAGATGATTGTGAATTCCGTGAGATGGCTCCTTCGCCTTTTCTTTCTATCCTAAAGTTATTAGACTTTCTGGGTTTCCGGATGGGGACGGGGGCGGAGGTGTGGTAACGAATACGACATTTCGTTGTCACACTGTTTGTTGGCCAAGCGTCTATGGTCTGTTGGTATGATTTTCTGACCGCTGCTACGAGAAGCAAACCTCAAATATTGCATGGCCTCTCGGTGTGACTGAATTAGTTAGGCTCCGTTGAATTGTCTCCGAAAATCCATTTTAAGTTTTTGTCCAGCCCTTTTATTGGCCGAAAAACATTTCCTTATCTTTGTGGGGGAAACTTTCTCGAGTTTTCTTTTCTAGCAATTTATTTGACCCTGCAACTCCGAGTTGCCATAGTTCTGGCTGCATGTTGACCTTATTATGAACCCTATAAGAGCTTGTCGTTGGTTGAAAAATATTTATTATTGCTTTTTAATGGAATTCTACACACAGAAAATTTCATTTTCTGAGCCTATTTTTGTACAAATTCCTCACAAAGAAATAAGAGGTTTTTCTCCACTTCATTTCCACTAATTTTTATATTATTTATTTTAAGTTTATTACAAATTGCTGTAATGTAAACAAACTGTTACTGTGTAATTCTACAATTATCAATTGGTTTATATGAATAACGTATTGAAAGAGATTATATGAAAGGAGGCAAAGGCGTCAACCAATGATCTTGTGTATTAACAATTCCTGTTCACAAATAGCAAATGCGACACAGTAAACAATAATAACAGAACTTAGATAGAAAGTTCTTTAACATGTGGCAGATTCTCCAGAACTGTCATCTTCAAATTGTGTTGCATTGAATACGACACTACAAAATAGTATACAGCATACAACGTCGTAAACTTAGTTTCACACATAGACATACTTAATAATTCCACACAATCAAAAAACAATGAACACTACTCAAATATGTAAGTCTCTCATAAACTGTCATAACTCTTAGAAACTTAACACACACGTACGTGTCATTCTATATATACACATTCATTCATTCTTTTTCTATCTAATTTCGTCATTTATCACTTTTTCTATTTAGTTTTCTCCAGCAATAAAATATGTTGAAGTAAACATATTGCCTTTATATTCCTTCTTGAGAGGAAAGTACATTCTCTAACTAAATATTCCTCAACAAAATGGTCTCTCAATCAAACACAACAAAATATACAACTTTATTGATCTACCAACTCTAATGGATAATCTGTACAAATTCACTGAATCAGCGAAACTTGATTCATTCTGATGGGAACATATAGATTAGCGCAAAGATGGCGTAATATTACAGAAAACATTGATAAAATAATTTGGTGACTAAATAATAATTATATGAATAAAAACAAATTCTTAATGGCTGCACCACATGGACTTTAACGAAATGCTTGGAGAAAAAAGCTAGATGGGAGCTACACAAAGATCATACTTGTTGTCTGGAACAAATCTTGGAAGCAGCCCCCCCCCAACCCCTATCACACAAACCAGGAACAAGGCATGCTGGACACGGCTGAAAAAGCAAGGACGAACTCATAAGTGACGTTCCCCTATGGATACCTACACATAAATACACTAGTGTAGACCGACATCAATCAGTTCTGTGCGGATACTGAATGTCATGAAGAAGACTTGCCAGGGGACAGGTATATATATATATATATATATATATATATATATATATATATATATATATAATTATTTGGGATTTAGTGTGAAGCATTAAGTGTGAAATATAATAAATTCAGTTTTTGAATGTTAAGTTTCGTTTTATTTCGTAATATTTCGGGGATGTTATTCCCTTCTTCAGAACGAATAGAATGCTAATATGTCTTTTTTTCCCCCATATTTATATACACCGACATTGATGTTGATGGTATTATCTCTGTGACCTCCTTAGGTGGTTTGGGGGTGGCCGCTTCTCGTGACCTCCGTACTTCTTTTTTATGCGGCTACTCGTTTATTGTTTTTTCTGTATCGTTCACGTGTCTGTGCGGCTACTTGTCTGTCTTTTTTTCTTTTTGTGTCGGCATGCTTATTGATGTCTCATTGCTGTCATCATTCTCCGAGTTGATGTTTTTTTTGTATTGCCGTACTGATGGTGCTTGTGATAGAGAAATATTTATACGGGTTGGGGAATCCTAAACCTGTGTTTAACCCGTGTGTATGTATGCATAAGCATGTAACATTTAATTTCAGTGTGTTTTCGTGTTTGTGTGGATGGAAAACCGTAAAATGCACTTCAGGTTTTCGAGGCTGTGTTGTGGTTTGTTAAAGTGTTGTGCCATGCTACTCAGTTCAGATTTTTGTGTTATTGTAGATTTATGGTTGTTTAATCTGAATCTGAAGGGACTTTATGTTTCACCTACATATCCACTGTTTTTGCATTTCGTGTAGTAGATATAGCAGATGATATTTGCGCTGTCGCAAGTGAGTTCTGGAGGTTGGATCTTTATGTTAATGTGTGGTATTAGGATTGAGGAATCTGTGATTATGTGCGCGCATACTTGGCATCCTGGCTTGTTATACCTTTGGTTGACTTTTTGCGTGTTGTTATGTAGATGTTTTTTTATGCAGTGCGGATGCTGAGTAAGTTGAGTGGTTGCCGTTTGGCATTGATAGGAGGTTTTTGGAAGATGGATTTTATTTTGGGGTCGGATTGTAGGATTTTGAACTCTTTTGTTAGTGTTTTTGTGAGATTGTGCATATGTTGGCCATAGTAGAATACTATAGGGATCCGATCGTTAGGTTGTTTTTGTTTGTGTTTGAGGAACTCTTGTCTGTTTAGGGATGCTGCTTTGTTAATGGCTGTTTTATTTAGTTTTATGGGGTAGTCGCTTTTTAGGAATCTTTGTATTAGTTTGGCTGTGTGGCATGTGTATTCTTGGAGGTTTGAACAGATGAGTCTTATCCGTATACACGATTTAGGACTTCTCAACCCGTATAAATATTTCTGTATCACACACACTATCAGTACGGCAGAAGGTATGGAATGCGAACGCCCACAATCTCCCACAATAACAGAAAATACAAAAGAAAAAAAAAAAAAGAAAAAAAAAACAACATCAACACGAATAATAATGACAGCGATGAGACATCAATAAGCACGTCGACACAAAAACAACAACAAAAAAACAAAAAAAACAACAAAAAAAACAAAACAAAACAGACTAGTAGCCGCATAGACACGTACACAATACAGGAAGAAAAAAAAACAACAAAAACCAAAAAAACGAGTAGCCGCATAAAAAAGAAGTACGGAGGTCACGAGGAGCGGCCGCCCCCAAACCACCTAAGGAGGTCACGGAGATAATAACATCAACATCAATGGAGACGTATATAAAGATGCCAAAAAAGACAAATCAGCATTTTATTCGTTCTGAAGAAGAGGAATAACATCCCCGAAATATTTACAAAATAAAACGAAACTTAACATTCAAAAACTGAGTTTCTTATATTTCACACCTAATGCTTCACACTAAATCCCATTACACACACACACACACACACACACACACACACACATATATATATATATATATATAATCTAAGAAGCATACGTGGACCCACAACAACAATATATATATATATATATATATATATATATATATAGAGAGAGAGAGAGAGAGAGAGAGAGAGTTGAGGAATCTGTGCTGACAGCACGATCTAATATGATGAACTGAAAATAAAAGAACTTCTATATTTATAATAGGAAGCGGCTACCCGGCGTCTCCTGGGTAGAGGAGAAAAAAGAAGAAAAAAAGAGAAGAGAAAAAACATTGTGTAATGGTTAGCAATCTAGTCTTGAAATAAATAAATTAACGTGATTATTTTATAAACATTTGCTAACAGGAAAAATAAGAATGAATAAAAAGAAAAAAAATTGATTGTTTAAGGAGAGTTCAACATGTAAACAAACTTTGCTTAGATTCTCGAACAGCAGACTGCAAAGTTTTTTTAAAGTAGAAATTATTCAATAAATATCATATTTCAAAGTGAAAAACGTTATATATATATATATATATATATATATATATATATATATATATATATATATATAATTGCATTAAAATAAAACAACCATATTTAATATTATTAGAATCGCATTTTACTTTTAAATAACTTTATTAACAATGCCTAGAAAATAAAAAAAAACGAATAAAAGAAAAAATAATTATTTCGGTTTTGTTTACATTTTGCGATCGTAAAATTCATTCAATTAATATCATATTTCAAAGTAAAAAATCGTTCACTATCTATCTATCTCTCTCTCTCTCTCTCTCTCTCTCTCTATATATATATATATATATATATATATATATATATATGATTGAAAGAATAAAACGACCATATTTGTTATTATCTATACATTTTTTTTTCTTTTTTGTATTATGTAGAAATTTTTACAGAGACGATCAAAATAATTGTATATTATTCTTTAAATTAAAAAGTGGACGGACGACTCTGAAAAGAAAATTAATGTCTCCTATTTAGAATATCAAATGCAAAAAAAAAAATCAACTTATTTTATTAAAGAGAGTTTTTAATTTGTTAAGGTAAAGAAAAAAAATGACTGAGCTTATTTTATGTGTGGAAATTTTAATTTTTAAATAAAAAAAAATGGGGGCACAGGCATAAAACCTCTGGAAAATTAATGTCTTTTATTTAAAATATTAAATTAAAAAAAAAAAATCACACATCTTATTAGAAAGAATTTTGTATTTATTTAAAAGTTAAATATCAACTCATCGTAATGTCAATAGTGTAACTAAGTGATTAATTCTTAAACTGTCCATAAAAATTTTATAATAAAAAATAGATTAAATAAATGATTGTTTATTCTGTACAATGAAATATTTACTACAACTTTGAATCAGTAAAAATGTAGATTTGAAATAAATTAAAAAATGAAAAGAAAAAATTGATTAAGCTTCCGTTTTATTCATTTGTTTACTTTTTAGCAAGAAACGCCGAAAATGGCCGAGTAGAATTTTAACCTTATTTTATAATGCTATTTAATTTTTAAATGTATTCGATAATATAAACCAAATCTTCGTTACTTTTGCTCAAAAACTGAGTCCTGGTGATATTTAATGTGTATATATATTTACATTCTCGTTAATTGTTTTATTTTCGAAGTTTCCGCCGGACATACAGATTCACACAACTGCCCTTTATAGATAGATAGATAGATGTAATATTCAATTAGATCTGGCAACAAATCTGTCTCAATGCAAGAAATTGTTTACAGATTTTATGAATATTGTATGACAGAAAGAAAACCTTTAACCATGCAAATTATCCAAGGGGACATTATATTATTCCTTATTTGGTTACTCAAAATAATCTCTGCTAAAACTTCTTTTGATCGACAGATATATTAATTCAATACTATCTAAAAAAGAATGATAGGCTTTTCAAAGTACGCATTTGATTTTAATAGCGTTTAACTTTTTTGATAATTAAGAAAATACATCCTGAAATAACACACACACACACACACACACACACACAGTGATACTAAAACAATGAACGGAGCGGCTTTCAGTTTAGATTTAAAGGTATTTCATTTTACTGCATTTCCAGCAAGATATCAGATACGCCCACTTGTTGGCAAGATATACATAGAGCGTACACCGATCATGAAATGTAAATAATACTTAGGTTGTAAACGGAGATGTTTCCCCCACAGAGTTGTGTGGCCAGTCAATGTCTTGGTATCATTTGTCAGAGAAGCCTGTCAATGACACCGGAGCAAAAAGAAATCATGAATGGAGTCCTATAAAACAAGAGCATGGGGGGGGGGTGAATAGGGATAAGAGGAAGGGGGGAGACAAAGTCACGGAAGGATGGAAGGTATGTGATATTGGCGTGAACGGGCTTACTTGGTAGTAGTGTCCATTGGGAGAAAGAAGGGCAAATATAATGGAAGGAGTTGAAGGAGATCAAAGAAAATAATGAACACTTAGGATGGATGAAATTGTTACGCAGTAGTAAACTAGAAATAAACTGAATATTATAAGGACGAACATTTAATAGAAATAAACAATTGATTTAGACAATAGAATGACAAAAGCATCTTGAAATTATATATATATATATATATATATATATATATATATATATATATATATATATAAATGAACGAGATGAAGAACCTCTCTACACTGCGTAAAGAGGTGAAGGATTTGGTTGCAGGTGGTAAATGACACCCCTAATTCTTGTTGTTGGTCTTTAATTTCCTCACCAAACGACCTCTTCATCTTACAGTCAACATTTGCTGGCTCAGTAATTTGGAAGACTTTAACACATCAATATTACAGCGGTGTGTGTGTGTGTGTGTGTGTGTGTGTGAAAAAGTGACTTATACAATGAATCAATGTTCCTGCTAAAATGTAAACTAAATCTAGAAAATAGAAAGATCTGTTGCAAAAATAAAAAAATAAATAAATAATCAAACACACAGACACAGAGGAGAAATCTTAGAATTTCCAACTATTTCAGACACACAGAGGTTTGCTTTTTACACTCAGTAGACATATTTTATTTGTGTGTTAGAGTAACGCCTTCTCTTTCTGTTTGTGTGTCATTTTCAGGTGAATAGGAAAACAAATGTTGTGACAACGGCTTTTAAATGGTTAATGCTATATTTCTTGTGATATAAAATGCACTAAAAAGATCATTTCAAAACCATCCTGCGGGTATTTTGATCTTTTGTCGTCCCGGGCCTCCTACCCTAAATTATGCCGGCATCAGGTGAATTTACGGTCAAACTTAGATATTTTCCGAGTCATGTTTTTTTTTTAACCAAATTAATATAGATATGCACCCCCAATATTTTTATAGGCAAATCAATGTAGATATTATATAATATACATTGATTTGCCTATATATATATATATATATATATATATAAATATACACACACATACACACACACACACACACACACACACACATATATATATATATATATATATAATATGAGGTACTTTTTGATATAATTTAAACTAATTCCACTGCTTATTTTTTTAATAAAAAAATTATATATATATATATGTGAATATATATATATATATATATATATATATATATATATATATATATATATATATATATATATATATATAATCAGGTCATAAAGTTTCAGGAGAGACAGATTCATGTGTGTTTTACTGCTTCAACAGTACTGTTGTTCTTGAGGAAAAATTAGCCAAATGTCAGTTAAATGTGAAAAGGTGAGAATCTTCAGTTTCTGACCAATTCATATGTCTATACATTTATCCATATACATTTATATAAATGAAGGTTTCTGAGAAAACTAGATATGTAGTTAACATATTTAACATATAACAATATTTGCTTGTGTCTTCCAGGTGGCCAAACGGATACAGGGAGATGAACTTAGTTTATGAGGACAATAATCTGACTGGACAATAAACATAGGATAGGTATACTTGACCTTCCATGTCACTAAGCAGTCACTACAGGGTAATTTATGTTTAAATTATTTATTTCCAGCCAAATGGGAAAATATACAGGGTGTATAAAATTCTGGTGGTGGATAAGATTAGCTCTGACCTCTAAGGTCACTGGTGGTCAAATGAAAGTAGGGTGGAGCTTAAGAGGGAGAGGAATTTTCTAGAATTTGCTTGCTCAAACTTTTCCCTCACATTCTACATAAAAAAAATATAATGAAATTTTCTGGGAAATATATAAGTAACTTTCTGTAACTTTTCAAGCCTTTTCATATCATGCCAGAAATATAATAGCATTTGAGGGCAAGGTGTAAAACTTTCTAGAACATTCTCTGGCATATTACAAAAGAAATATGTATTTTTTAATAAACTGATTCTGCACCAAACTTTAGGTTTAAAACTGTCCATTGACATCATATCTCCAAAGGACTGTACTTTAATGTTTAAATCCGGATTATTTTACATTTAGAGTAAGAACCAAGAACCACATATATTAATAAGATACTGAAAAGATCAATGTATAATTAAAACTTTTCTCTCAGATTCACATAAAACAAAATGAGATATATCCAACCAAATATTCTAGAACTGAGAAAAAGTACATTAATAATACATGGACTGTTTAAAAAAGGAAAAAAAAAAATCTTAAACTTGCCAGTGGAAAAATAATTTTTACTTTTTGGCTATGATGTATTCTACAAGTCTACATTTTATTATTCAAATTGAAAATCCTGGTTTAAAAACTTATCTTTGAATCACACACAAAGCGGTCTTCCTGTCTATAGCTGTTCTGATGAGGCCTAATAGGCCGAAATGTACATACAGAGATTGATTTGCTAACTAATTTGTTCATTTATTGGAATATCAAAATTAAATTTTTGACTTAGAGGGGCAGGATTTCAGGTTTAATTAAAATTCATTACTTTTCTATTCTTTTCTGTCTTACATTCTCAAAGAATTTAGATACTTTGAGTTTAAATGTAAATACCAATCATATGACACTATAATGATCCTCACCTGTGTTTTGATTTGTTTATTTTTTTTTTTAGAAATGATGGTGGCTTGTAAGTTGATACTTTCAAGAGATGAAGGTAAACCCATCTCAAGCCCAGTTCTTCGTTGTGATGGATTTTCAGGTTAAATCAAGCAAATAAAAGTTGATGTTTTGAGGAAATGATCCAAATCTCTTTTTGGCAAAAGGAGAAAAATAGATGGTAAATATTCTAACACATCTACATAAATTAGGCTTAAACACACACACACACACACACACACACACACTCACACACACACATGCACTTATATATATTTATAAGTCTATATATATATATATATTTTAAAATAAGTGTATTTTGGCAGCATTTTTTCTTTTATACAAGTTTTGTTGAACTGTTCAGACAATTCTTGTCGGACAAGTTTTTGGTTGATCCTTTCTAATTTTCGGGCCATCTTTTTGGTGTCGGGGTGTATCTAATGTAATAGCCCACCAAAGGTTTCGATACAAACGCTTTCGGCAATACAGTTTGCCATCATCAGGTAGGAAATGATGGTATGGTTTCATGTCTCGTTTTTACCAATTGTTATCACCTCCCACTTCTAATTCCTTGCTACTACTCGTTCTCCTTAAAAAACCATACCATCATTTCCTACCTGATGATGGCAAACTGTATTGCCAAAAGAGCTCGTATCGAAACCTTTGGTGGACTGTTACACCAGTTCCACCCCGACACCAAAAAGATGGCCCGAAAATTAGAAAGGATCAACCAAAAACTTGTCTGACAAAAATTGTCTGTACAGTTCAACAAAACTTGTATAAATATATATATATATATATATAAGTTCATTTTCTATTAAAAAAAGTATCGAATTTTATGCGATACATGCATTGTAATTGCCTTCAAGCAAAATATATATATATATATATATATATATATTTATGTAAAATGTTCCTATTTTCCAGTAAATGAGTCTAATCCAATTCCCATAGGTAATTAACATCATCACCTATAGATACACAATTTTGCATACAATGACATAATTATTATTATCTGCTTTTCTTTTTAACTTTTTGCTTTTAACATATTTTCTGAAATATTTTTATTAGAAAATACCAAAAACGTTTTTTGTTTTCAGTAAAATATGTATGAAAAAATAAAATGTTATTTGAAAATGATATTCAAATTTTCCACTCACAGATTTGTAAATGCAATGCATAATAGGATGAGAATTATTTTTCCAGAATTTTCGTCTCATATTTGCTAATACTTTTCCCAGATGGAAAAGAAAACAGAGTTTTCATTTTCATTGCCACTCATCAAAAGTAACACACGTTTTGCTTTCTATCACAATATCAAAATATTTTATTACATAAATAATTCATCATAAAAGTGTTTGTTTTTTCTTCTTTCAGTTATTATTACGGCTCAATAAATGATAATTTCCTTCAGTTTGTAAAATGAAACAGAAAATGATGAGAGGAATAAATGCAAAATGGAGACAATTCACTTTTTTCTGATTTCATCAAAATCTCTGATGAAATAAAATGCGAATTGTTACAAGCTGTAGCTGCCTCAGTACTATTGTATGGTTGCACTCCTCATTTGGTCTTTAATGAAATACCAGGAGAAAAAAGCTAGATTGGAACTATGCAAGAATGCTACTTGCTGTTTTAAACAAAAGCCTGGAAGCAATAGACTTAGTCTAAAGCAGTTTTATGACCACTTACCTCCCATCTCACAAAGCATCCGAGAAAGATGAACAAGATATGCAGAGTGCTGCTGCTGATGAAGTAAGGATGAATTCATAAGCAATGTTCTCCTATGGACTCCTACACATGGACACACCAGTATTGGCCGATCAACAAAAACTTACATTCATTAGCTCTGTGCTGACACTGCTAGAGGACTTACCAAGATCAATAGCTGATAGGGATGGATGGTTAGAGAGAGTCAAGGCAATCTGTGTTGTCAACATGATTTGATGATGATGATGATTACTACTTGATTCTACTCGTATGTGTGTGTGTGCGTGTGTATATGTGTGTGTGTGTGTATGTGTGTGTGTGTGCATGTGTGTGTGTGTGTGCGTGTGCGCGTGTGTATATGTGTGTGTGTGTGTGTGTGTGTGTGTGTGTGTGTGTGTGTGTGTGTGTAACAATACTACTAGAGAAATCAAAACTTAACATTAGGTGAGTGCTGATAATGTTAGTATGAGTGTCAATTGTGGATCAAGTATAAGCAAAATGAAGTGTAATGGTGTAAGGATTAAAGTCATGGGAAATGGACTCGTCGCCCGAGTTCAAATCCTGGACGTGGTAATTGCATTTTCACTTAGTGCTAATACCCTTGGGAAACGTATGAATCCTACTCTTCCCCCAGCTATGGGTAAATAGCAGGGCAGACTGGGCTCTTTAACCATGGCTATGTAACCAGTCTAGGAAAAGGAGAATTCAAACCTGTTGAACTCTGCTTAAGAAATTGACCTTGTGTCACATCCTGCTCGTGCGGAGGAGTTGGTAAATATATATAAGCAAAATGATTTTTTTGTGTTGACCAGTAGAAAAATGAAGAAAGTCAAGATTTAAAAAACAAGAAGTGAAAGAAATGAAAGATACCAACAGAACGTAAAACCTGATGTTAGTAAAGATTGGTGAGATTAATGATTTGTCTTTTGCCTACAAAGTTTGATTAGTAGAGACTAAAGACCATTTATAAAAAAAATTAGAATTTTTCTTTCATTCCATTATGATTTGTATATATAATAAAAAAGGAAGTAAATGAAAAAATTTTCTTCAACTTAGTGTTGTATACCCCTTTTACGACATTAGGTATATAAAAGGGAGAGAGAGAGAGACAGACAGACACTTACCTGTCCTTGGTGGGGGGGCACAATTTTTGTTCTTTCCCACCCATGAGCTTTGGCTTGTGGGTGGGCTCACGTTAAAACGAGGCCTTGTGCCCATCCCATACAAATGGGGTATGAGGCAAATACCCTTTCTTATTAACCATTGCTTACTGCTTCTAACTTGGCCGGCTGACATGTTCTCTTGTTTGGTTGTTTTCTTTTTTTCTTTTAAGAGTTGGTTCTTCTTTATTTCTTTGGCTGATCAACACTACGTCTGGTCTCCTGGCTGGGATAGGGTGATCCATCTTATCTCAAAGTACCAGAGAATTTTATGCGTTTCATTCTCAAGAACAGATTCTGGTTTATGCATATACCATTTTGTTGTATGGTCAAAGTTTAATTGTTTGCATAATTCCCTGTGGATCACCTTCCCAACCCAGTCATGCCTAGCTATTCTTCTTCTTCTTCTTCTTCTTCTTCTTATTATTATTATTATTATTATTATTATTATTATTATTATTATTATTATTATTATATTAACTCAACAAACAAGACTTGTTTTCTTCTAAAGCTTTATTACAACAACCCAGCCCAGGATTCGACCACGTGATGAGTTGCATCTCTTGTCGGGTGCTGACTTGCATCTGAAAACTTATTCTCATGCATCTGTAATGGCACTCTCTACCAAAAGGTCAGCCAGAATGTTTCTGTTGTCACTCATTGGCCTGGTAACTTTCCACTGAAATCCTGTTCTTCTGACTCTAATGAACTTTATTCAAATATTCTAACTACAGGTATGTACATAAATCATAAGCTACTTATGAATTATTTACAAACAAAATTTATGCTGCACATATTTCCAGTCTTCCTTCCTTCATCATTATGTTTCTAAAAGTAAAATTATTAGTAGAATTATATATATATATATATATATATATATATATATATATATATATATATATATTATATGGTAATTCATGAGATAAACATTTAATCATCAAAATACCATGTAACTATTGTTATAATCAAAACTTAAAAGACCACCCTGTTATTGGGGCTTAGAATAAACAGACTATATTCCCTCCAGATCGGTAGTCCCCCTCTCCCCGCGCATACACAAAGGGGTCTCCTGGATATGACAAATAGATCTATTTAAAAAATTACATAGACGGCATCCCAACAGGTATTACCAACCTGAGAGTGGACCTGATTGTAATATCATTGAAGGGGTAACTCCTCACATTGCATTATATCAGTTAAGAGGCTTTATATAAAAT
This sequence comes from Doryteuthis pealeii, assembly GCA_023376005.1. Taxonomy (NCBI): domain Eukaryota; kingdom Metazoa; phylum Mollusca; class Cephalopoda; order Myopsida; family Loliginidae; genus Doryteuthis; species Doryteuthis pealeii. Next base: position 129,250,315 of record CM042144.1, on the reverse strand, counting down.
TGGATATTAAAATATTAAAGAAACCACAAAAGATAAATGGATGATACCTGACCAAATCATCTGATTATTTCCCTCTATTGTCGGAGGTTTAGAGATCTGATAAGATCTCGAATATAATGTAAAGAAAAGAATAGATTATTAATAACATAATTGTGATAAAAAGTTACTCTGAATAGCTAAATATGCAAACACATTTTTTTCTTTTTTATCTTCTTATTCAGAATAACAGGTCCAAGATGTTTGTTTATATCAAAAGGAGAATTATGAAAAGAAAAAAATATTACAAATATAAATGGGAGGAAAGAGAGAAGTAATAAAGAATAGACTGATTTTTATTTTTTTTTATCTTGAATAAGAATCTTCCTTTTCATCAATATCAGATGACAAATAATGTCAGGACTTTCATAAGGAAAAAAAATCATGGATATATAGAAAAAAGAAATAAAAAAGAAAACAACTATTTCCTGTGTTCCACTAAATAGGAAGAGGACCAACGAAATTACACATTTCTCAGATTTTATTTTTGTGATTTCATCTGAACTTGTTGCAGCTTTTCATAATACTGGAACAATTTTTTCTTTGCTGTCCATTGATGTAAAAAAGAAGAAGAAGAAGAAAAAAAAGAAGGAATTACAAAGGAAGAAAAAGAAAAGAATATATTCTTCTTCTTCATGAGAAAAAAAAAGTAATTTATTTTTGGATAATAGTTTTAAAGATACACTATCAATTAATTATAAATTAAATAATTAAAAATGGATATAGGGAAATAATGAAGAACAATGAAGAGAGGAGAAAAAAAGAAAAGGAAAAGGTAAAATAGAAAAAGAAAAGAAGAAGAAAAAAGAGAAGAGAAAATGAAGAATAGATATTTGATTCCAGATCAGATCAGATGTTTGTTTTGTTTTACGGCATATCAACCTCGGTGGGTCATTTAATGCCAACAAAGTTGTGAAATAAATTCATTCTTAATGCATAATACAATTTTGTTTATAAACTCATGTTTTTCTATTTAACCCATAGATGGTACCCTAACAGGTACTACCACTCCGGGTCAGAGTGGACCAGGGAGCAATGGTGATGAACGGGTGCTCCACATTCCCCAAACCTCCAAAACTAGAACTTCACCATCAGATAGTTTAACGTCATTCCCAGGACGTGATATTTGATTCTAGAAAACTGAACAAAAACAAAGGAAAGAAGAAAGAATCAACAGAGAAAATGTGTAGTTAAAAGAATATCAGAATATCAATAAGTAAAGAAAGTGAAAGAAGTTGATAGAAAGCTAAAAGGGTTAAAAGGACAGAAAAGAAATAAAAATAAAAAATTGATGGGAATATGAATTATAATATGAGTCTTATATTGTATGTAACATGATAGAGTCTTTACATGTAATTAGAATAAGAAATAAAACAAATAAAATGTATAAAAATACAAGTACTTGTAAAATCATAACAAATCTTATTCCATATTTCCTGACAATATCACTTTAAACTTCATCAAAAATGGAATAAATAAACATTCTTAATCCAACTTTAACATACATTCATTTTGAAGTGTTGCATAAAACAACCAATTAAAATTTACAAAAGTAAATATTTCCAAATGAAAAGTATTTCATAAATTTAGAATATTAGAATTAACGTTGGTTTTCAGTTTAAGATAAAACTTTTATCATTATTTACTGTAATATTTAATTGGACTCTTTTTATTGATATCCAACTGTTTTTAATCATCTGATTGATTATTGATATTAATAATGAATAATAGTTAAATAATATTCTATAATATGATAATTTGTATAATAATGTAGTTTTTCTAAAGTTCACATAATCTTATTTTGATAGTGCACTCACACACACACACACACACACACACACACACACACACACACACACACATACACACACACACACACACATACAAACACACACACACACATACAAACACACACACGCACACGCACACACACACACACACACACACACACTGTTGAATGATTTCATAGATAAGCATACATTAATTGCATATTCTCAGTTATTTCCTATATATATATATATATATATATATATATATACATATTTTATATATATATATATATATATATATATATATATATACATATATATTTGTGTGTTGTGTGTGTTGTGTGTAGTTCTTGCTCTCAAACAAAATGTTTAGCCTTACATTTGAACAAATATGCCCGCCTAAATTAATTAATTATTAACTAATTAATTTTCAGAATTAGGTATGACTTCAATTAAGCACATATTGTCCAAAAATTGTCAGCTTAAAGCCATATAAAAAAAAACACAGTTGTTTGTTTACTTAACCTCATATACATATATATTTAATATATAGTGTGCATGAGTGTGTGAGAATATATATATATATATATATATATATATATATAAATATATATATATATATATATGTGTGTGTGTGTGTGTGTGTGTGTGTGTGTGTAGTTCTTGCTCTGAAAGAAAATGGTTTTACAATAATGCAGTTAAGCTCTACTTAAGGCAATATTATAATATCTGAAAGTCTAATAATAAAACCAAGGTGTCAAGGAAAAAAGCCTTGAGCTAATTTTTGAGTTGAAAATATCCACAGGTCAAGAAAGAAATATAATCTCATCCATTTATAAAAGGATATGTATATAGAGTTCAAGGTCAGCTGTGGTGGAAATTCCAGAGTGAAAAGTTCAAGGTCAGCTGTGGTGGAAATTCCAGAGTGAAAAGATGTTTATGAACAAAGAACCATTAGAATGTGACAATACTATTGGACATGAAAAAACTCTATTGAGATTATATGAGAAAAAAAAAAAAAAAACCTTTTCATATCTTGATCCACAAAGTGTAAAATGATTTTATGTGAATTAGGGATGAATTAGGGATGGTAAATTAAAAAGGGAAAGAACTGAATAGAATCGTTTCAATGTAAATACACTAAAGTTTATTTCATTTGTATTGAATGAATTCAATAAAAATATCAAAAAGCTTTTATAGGAATGATTCTATTCATTTTAAGAGAATAAAAATCTGTTGGGGACCAATGTTCAGTAAATTTTGACTAAGGTAAATTCTAACTTTCTTCAATGAAATTGAACTCCTCTGACATACTAGCCTGAACATGTTCTGATTAAGAATTGCTTTTAGCTTATAAAGAATTAACTGATACTTTCTTTTAACTTTACGTAAGAAGAAAGACAAAAGTTGGTATATAACACAATTGCAATGCATCGACCTTATCAATTGGACAATTTTAGACAAAACATTGTAAATAACCAGCAGAAAAATTAAAATGGCAAAGAATAAAAGTTACTCTTTAATGACAAACGAGAAAAAAATGGTTAATTTTGTTAATATATCTGTAAAAACTGACAATTCATTTTGAGAATATTTTCATGTTTATCATTGTGAAGAGATAGGAAATGTAAAAGAAAATATTTCAAAAATCATTTTGATGACAAATCTTAAAACAGTTGTGCTTTTTTAAACATTTATTTCTTGAGATTTCTACAACCAAGTCCATGCTATTTTTAGTACAACAGAATTGATTTTGTAAGACATACTGAGATAAAATTAATTAAAAATTGCCCTACATTTATTTTTGAATTTTTGAAGAAAACTTATGTAGCAGTCTAGCTTTGTAAAAGTAAAAGAAAAAAGAAAAGAAAGAAAGAAAGAAAAAGTAGTATTTCCTATATATTTTAATAGGGGAAATCTAACATTGCTAATAGCCACAGTAGTCATATCATGTGTCTTTCTTAAGTGTAAAATGTCTCAATGGTCTGACTAGTCAGTAGGCTCCCAAAGGGTCAACTGGAGTAATCTTAGAAGAGCAATGAACCTGACACAAACCACCTGGTTATATTGGGGATTCATTAAATTGTTCAGGTCACTTGGCAGACAGACAGACAGACTGCTGCTGCTGCTAGTGGTGGTGTTTTGATCTCTTTTAAACAGGTGAGGATACTATGAAAGAATGAATAAACTTCAACAGGATATTTATGGCTGACCAATAAAAATTTAGGGGACAAAAAAAAAAAAAAAAAAAAAGCAACAATATTTAAATCCAGAAAGAATTATTTATATAACCAGTACCTAAAGTTCACTGGATAAGAAATCATCTTAACTCTTTATAAAAATATCAATTTATTAAACACGTTTTTAATTTTTTCAAATGTTATAAATAAAATATCTTTGTATTTGATAAAATAATTATCTGTGTCATGAAAAAATTAATAAACGTTTTCACATTTATTTTCTGCAATATAGGAAAGCTATCTATTTTCTAAAATGTATACAATGAAAAAAGGAAGATAGCCACAGTAAAAAATTACAAAATGAAATATAAAAATATTGTAGAATAATGACATGATAGAAATACTTGCAAATGTAGATATATTATTTTTCTGCATTTGTAAACATCTTGTGACTGCTTTAACCAATTACATGCTATTATTTTATTATTATTTTATTTTGCATCTCTTTTCTCCATAAAGATGACCATACTCAGAAGATTTCAAAAACGAAAAATTAAAATTAGATAAACAAGAAGCAAGTTGGGTCATAAACTATTAAAAGTAAAGAAGTAAACAATAGGTACCTCCAAGTAAAAACTTTTTTTCCTATGAATTTTGCCATTTCTACTGACGGTTCCAATTCCTTTGGCCTTTCTGGAATAGAGTTACCAGAATTATTTTTTTTTTATTTCAGGATAAACAATACAAGTAAAATACCAGAAAAATAAGACAAACACATTTTTCATATGTATATCACATGAACAGTTCGAAATCTAAATCTTTATCATCTTCTCTATTGAAAACTAAAAGAGTTCACACAAATATTTTGTCGGCAATAATTTGAAATTCTTTTTAATAAAAATTGTGATTTTGAACTTTAAAGCAACAACTTTTGGCTGTCTCTATTTGTAGATTCAATGCATGACCCAATTTTTTTCTTAAAGGAAAAGGTTTTAGAAGATTATGTAATTTTTATGCAAATGAATTTAGTCATCTTAAAAAAAGGCCTAGAAAAAACCGTAAAAGTCAAATGTGTATTTCTAATATGAAAATAAAAATAAAGCCAAATTTCTGAAAACCATAATTTTGAAAGCAAATCATTGAAAATGTTCACAAAAGAACTTTTCAAGTTTCAGTTTGAATGTCAGAGTGAATAATGGGATACAGTGAGTGAGTGAAGTGTGTGTGTGTATGTGTGTGGGGGGGTAATAATAGATGAAAATGGGGGGTCGGGGATTTACTGGTTTGTGACAAGATCCAGTTTTATTGCTTTATTTTTTAACAGCTTTCCCTTTTTCCTTGTTGTACTCTCCTCCCCCTCCCCGTTCCACCTCCTCCACCTCCTCCCCGTTCCACCTTCTCCATCTGTCTATTAACCATCTTCCATCTTGTCTACCCAACCATCCAGTTATTTATCTGAATACTTATCCTGAAAAGAAGCCTGTTAAGTTTAAGAGATAATGTTTTAGCTTGTTTATCTGACCAGAAACTATTTCCAACAAACAATTGGAATGTTCTCAAAGGATTTCTTCTGAATATTTTTCTATCTGATGTTGATTAGAAATGATAGCATTTGTCTTTATTATCAATTTTGCTACCAGTTTCATCTAAGCAGACCAACCGAAATAAAGACAATTTTAGAGACAGAACATTTACACTATCAATCTATTTCTACATAAATTCAACACAAAAAACAAATAATTTCTTTTATATATTTTGGTTACTAAAAGTTTGTTCAGTGTTTTGTTAAACAACACGAAGAGTATTTAGTTTTAATTCACTTCATTTGAAAAGGTAATTTTTCATTTCTTTTGTAACAGTTGTCATATTTAAATGAATTTAAAATGAAATTTCTGAATAATTTTTTAAAGTTGTAAAGAAACTTTATGGATACCCTTTATATAAATTTTATTAATTGATTCTAATGTTGAGATTTAGCAAGTTCTATTTTACGTCAGCTTTTTTAATGTATTTCTTATTCCAAAGTCAAAAAATGTGGGTTTTTTTAAACTGAAAACTAAAATTAAAATCAAAGATTAAATAGAAATAAAAATATGAAAAAAATAAAATGTATTTATTTTTTAAGCAGGTTCTTTCAAGATCCTTTCTTTAAAGAATTAATTTTGTTATTATAGCACAAAGAACAAAAATAGAGAGACTTAACAATAGGTACCTCCAATTTGCCTTGTGAACCCCCCGTATCCAGCACAATAAAACTTGCATAAAGGTTAATATTATTTTGAAATTTTTTTTTGTCTTTTCAAAAGAAGAAACATTAAAAAAAAAAAAACTCCTGATGATTAAAAAAAAATTCAGCTTACGGAAATAATGAAAATTATGAACGAAAGCAATGTTTACATTTTCGCACCGTTAAATCAATTGAAATTTAACGTAGCCAAAAACAAGTTACGACTTTTTTGTTCTCTCCCACCCATTAGCTTCGGCTTGTGGGTGGGCCCACGTTAAAACGGAGCCTTGTACCCAGTCCATACAGGTGGGGTATGAGACAAATATCCAAAAATAAGTTACGACTAAAGACTTTTTAAAAAAATTCTATGAAAAATCAATTAATGGTCTGATTTTCATAACAATTTCCATAATTACTTACCTTTTGATGAAAATATGTCTGAAATAGGTTTTTCCTAAAATATATTAGGGAAAATATTTTTTACGAGCCCCCCCCCCCATGTCATTTTATGAAATATGAAAAATGAACCCACAAAAAACGATTTTTTACTTTTTTCTATAAAGATAAGAGTCTGAATAATTATATCAGATGCTTTTTATAATTTTCTATACGGATGTTTTTTTAGTAAAAGAACCTTGAATTCAGAATTATGCTAAAAAATATCAATAAAGAATTCAGCCCTGTTGTAAAAAAAATCTGACTGTTTTACTTTTTCGAAGATAATGGTGAGTAATTTTTTCCAATCAGATTATTTGATCTTTGAATTAACTGTTTTTCTTCATAACAATTTATGTTCGTTATTTTTTTTGCGAGATTTTTAAAAAAAGTTAAAAAATATTCACGTTTCTTCCTTTAATATTGCCTAAACTGATCACGTGACGTATTTTGTGGTACCTACTAAACGATCTCCGAGCTTTTAAAAATGATTTCTAAATCTCTGAGCCTATAACAGTATTTAAATCCAGCCTAGATTTTTTGCGTTTATCAATATAGCATGGACAAGTTTGTTTGACCAAAATTAAGGAGAGATGAAGATTATTTATTTATTAGGTCCCACCAATTTGTGCGCACATTTTCATTTTAAAAACAAATTAAAATTAAATAAATCGATTATTTAAGGATAATTTTTGTTTAAGTCCAAAAGTAGTAATATAATGAGCCTCAGTATAAAAGCAAAATAATATTACATATGTAATTAATTTTTAATACATTTTAAACAATTAAATTCGCCCAGAAATTTGACAAAAATGGGCGCGTTGTGTGAAGTAATTATGTACTAAAACGTTATTTAAGATTTTAAGACATATAAGTTTCTTCTTATAAATCAATATAAAAAAACATTAAATACCCTATGTACAGAAAAATAACTTACTAGTTCACATTGATTTAAATGAAATATCTTTTTTCTGTTTGAAACACGAAGAAAAACTAAAGAAATAAAAAAAATCTGTCGCTTTTTGTTTACAAAGATCAGTCAATATGTAAAAAAGTGCCGAGGCAAGCCCAGATTGATAAAAAAGAAATTACCAAAAATTAGGGAATTATCTGATTTTAATAAAATTTCAGTGTTGACTTATCAAACAACAAATTCTTTCTTTTAAATTACTGAATCGTTTCAATCAAACTGATTCAATTGTAATAAATCGAAATTCTTTGAAATAAATATTACCGTTCGCACCACCTATATGCGCTTTGAGAGCAACAATTTATATACCTAATAAATAAAATTCATCTAAAGTATGAAACGCCTAATTTTAAGTTTTATATTTTTAGATTCTAAAAACAAATATTAATTTGATAACAAGACTACTGTAGTATTGTTATCTAATAATTTTTGGAGAAAACTCAATTGAAAAGTTAGGCCCCCACCCGTTTAAACAGAAAAAAATATCGATGCATAATTTTTCCACTGATAATCTAAAATACAATTACAGACATAAACAACGGAGTAAGATTAACATTTTTTATACATTTAATTTTCAGATTTTCGGTACTTGTTTTTTTCCTTGAATTTTTTTCTTTTTATCCCCACCTTCGGTCTTTGTCTTTTTTTCATACTGTAATTAGTTTCAAAATTATAAAACCCCACCGATATTTTGCGCCCCCCCCCAATAAGGGGTGGGGGTCACAATTAAATGACCTGTAAAAAATCAGAAGTTTTGAAATAAAATAACTAATGCATTATAAAATTTATTAATTGATAAATCAATACTAAAAATTTCATTAAAATCGGATAATTCCCTGATTTTTGGTATTTCTTTTTCAATCAGGGTTTTTAAATTTATTTTGTAAAATACGCCTGTGACGTCATCTTTATTGATACCTACCAATATGGCATGACATATATTCACTCTCCTCCTCCCTTTTATCCTAATCTACTATGAATAGAAATCTGTCCGAGCGTGAAAGAGAAAAAAATATGATAAGAATTCATTAATGAAATTGGTATAATCCAATTTATTGATGCTTTGTGTTATTCCTTGCTACCCATTTATGTAGAGTATTGATTTAATCGGTCTTATCTGATAAAAAATCTAAAATGATCCCGGATAGTTGTAAATATATGTGTGTATGATACAGATATGTATTTACCCCTTTTTTAAGTAAATTTCTACATGTTTTCGCTATGCATATATTACAAAACCACATCAATAATAATAATAATAATAATAATAATAATAATAATAATAATAATAATAATAATAATAATAGATAAGACTGTAAACCATATACTCTGCAAAGGTAACAAACTAGCACAACGAGAATACAAAACTAGACACGACTGGGTTAGGAAGGTGATCCTCTGGGAGTTATGCAAAAAATTAAATTTTGATCATACAACAAAATGGTATATGCATAAACCAGAACCTGTTCTTGAGAACGAAACGCATAAAATTCTCTGGGACTTTGAAATAAAAACGGATCACCTTATCCCAGCAAGAAGACCAGACCTAGTGTTGATAAACAAAAAATAAAGAACTTGTCAACTGGTGGATTTTGCAGTGCCAGCAGATCACAGCGTGAAGCTAAAGGAAAATGAAAAAATGGACAAATATCTGGACCTTGCCAGAGAACTGAAAAAATTATGGAATATGAAAGTGAAAGTTATACCAATTGTAGTTGGTGCACTTGGAACGGTCCCAAAAGGATTGGAAAAGGGTTTGGAAAGTCTGGAAATCAAAGGAAGGATTGAAACCATTCAGAAGACTGCACTGCTGCAATCTGCCAGAATACTCAGAAGAGTCCTAGAGACCTGAGGAGACTTGCTGTCACTCAAACTCCAGTGAAATACCATCAGCTAACACTGATGTGAAAACTCAAAAGGATATAATAATAATAATGAATAGATAAAAATAAAAACAACACTAGTATAAATAGAACACTAGTACAATGGAACAATCCAATGTTGAATTGTTTTAACATTTCCTCCTGTTGAGAAAGGCCCGTGAAGTAACAAAAAGTATTTAGGGGCAGATAAGTTATGTACCACGTATAATCAGTGTGGCTAGACATACAAGAATGTTTCAGGCCGGGATCGAAACTCGACCGATTTGTCGTCAGAGTTCTTACCTCTCTCTGATCGATCTAGATGACTTACTTTTGAGAAAGAGAATTTACTGATATAAACATATAAGGCTGCTAGGAGTGCTCAATCCGTTTTTTAGGGCATCTATGCAATTTTAGCGTAATTAGCGGTCACCAGAAAATTCCATTTCCAGAGAGCTCAACCCACCATAAGGCAGATATGATAGGGGCAGCTGTTTTACCACGTGCCGGTAGAGCAAGATAGTGGAAGAAACTATAATGAAACAATGTCAATAAAAAGGGTGTATTTTATATTCAGAAGTATACGAGACAATTTTTGGAAGAGAAAGGTTTACCTACATGAATGTTAATTTCGTTAAAACTCGTGTTTTCTTATTTAGAGATCGAGTAATGGACTTTCTTGTAGTTCTTATGTTGGCTGTTGTTTGTATGCGCGCAATTTGTAGTCACATAGTCCCAATGGGATATGTGAAAATTCATTATTTATGGTTGGCCATCGGGATGTGGGGTGGCTGCTCTAATGATAAGGGCACAGAGAACTGAGGGAAGACATTGTCATGTGTCAGTGGTAACGCGAATAGAGCTGTTATGTGACACAAATGTGGTGAGCTGCAGTGAGTAGCCCTGATAGCCCTGATAGCATTGAACCCATTGTTCTTTTTTTAGCTGTGATGAAAGGGTTTATAAATCATAACGAGATTTGATTTGAGATGTAACAATTGAAATTTGCAGGTGACATAAGAATGGTTAAAATTTAATTTTAAGCAGAGAAGTCGGTTGGATTAATTTGCTGATTTACCACTTTTAAGTAATATTCCTGTCAAAATGATTTTTCCTTTAAATATAACATGGACACTACATAAGGATTCTGCGCCGTGAAACAATTCTAGAAGCAGAATCCCATAGAAAAGTAGCTGTAAGTCCACTTACATCTTATCACACAAACCACCAAAGTAAGACAAACAAAACATGCTGGATACTGCTGGAGAAGTAAGGACGAACTCATGAGTTACGTTCTTCAGTGGACACTGTTATGATTCAGCCATGTTGGGTGTCATAAGCAGAAGGCCATGAGCATCAGCATAAGTAACGGTCTCCGGAGAAACATGGCGAACAGGGACCATCTTTGTTTAATATTATTATAGAACCCATGTAAAACGAATTTCGACCCCTTCATTCCAGGAAGAAGAAACATGAATTTCTTGTATGAACCTTCAAACTAAAACGTCTCCCACTCGGCCAATAAGAATAAGCCTGTTTGAAGTAACCGGCATAATCCGCATTCATTCTGGTGATAAAAGATAAGTAATATCTTGAATATCTTATTCATTCTATCCTGTATATCTCTCACAAATCAAACACTTTTTATATTACAAACATTCACGCACAGACATTTTTCTCTTATCGTATCAGAAATTAAAACTTTGTTAAATTTTGAATCACGTGTTTGTCCAATTCCTTTCGCTGACCTCTAACGTTTTTAGTGTGTATTGAATATCCTCTCACTAAACCCTATAACATCCAGGTGAACCTTTTGAAATAGAAAAACTCGAACAGTTTATGTTTATTTTTTACTACTTATGTACGGCACGTGACCGGGATACCGGATTTCTTATCGTCAGAATTTCATATCGAGTTGAGTTATCCCCCCCACCCCGACCGTAACAAAACCTATACATGGACCTACCTGTAGTAGGCCGACAAGCAAAAACTTACATTGATCAACTCTGTATGGATACTGGATGCCGTGCGGAGGACTTACCAGAGCGATTACCGATAGGCACGGATGGAGAGAGAGAGAGAGAGAGAGAGAGAGAGAGAGAGAGAGAGAGAGAGAGAGAGAGTCATGGATATCCGTGCTGTCAGCCATAACATTTTTATTTCAGATGTAAAGTCCAGTAAACATTTGGATTAAAGAGATTACATCTCTTGCATGCCGGAAAGTTCTACTATTTAGGCGCTAGGTGACATGAAATGTTATTATCACCCGTGTCTGCTAAATTGTACTGCGAATGGCCACTAGAGGGTGTGGCCAAAGTAGCATATAAAAGAAGTCAAACTCTTTTTCAACCTCAACAATGTCTTGAAACAGACTTTCCTTTCCGAAGTAGACAGGGGTCTTTGTGCTCCTAACAATCTCGTGTCACATGGCACAATTTAGAATTGATTAAACATGTAAACCTTCATTCAACACTTCCATTCTCTCTCTCTCTCTCATACGAACATATATCAAGAACTCTATGACACTACACAAAATATTCTATCAACCACATTTGGACATTTTCCGACATTCATTCTTTATGTACTTTTTTTTAGTACTCCATGTCATTGGTGTATTCAATTCTATTAAGTTTGCCTAGGCAATCAAAGGTTTTTGTTAATTCAAACTGAATTATTAATGCATATATATCCCCAAAAAGGGATATATCAAACCACATACAGTATTACGTTACAAATCATCAGGCTATTTTTCTCAAACTAATAATGTTAGAATTGTGGTGCTCAGATAAGACAAACATACGAAGACAACCTTCAGTCGTCAATATTATAGCTCGTCAGAAAGAGGATAAAAAGAAGTGTTTTTAAATAAAAGGTTAAAGGTGTTTTTAAATAAATAATTAAAGGTTAAAATTCAATGAATGGAGAAATTGTTTAGACTGAAAAATAAACAGAAAAATTGTTTAGACTGAAAGATAAACAGAAAAATTGTTTAGACTGAAAGATGAACAGAAAAATAAAACAAATATTTCATAAAAAATATTCTTGAAAAATATTCATGAATCATTTCTGGGCAAAATAGAAATTTTCGAGGAAAATGTTCATGACTCACGAAGTGTTCATTCTATTTACAGGGATTGACTGAAAAGGCTAATGGGTGGATAACTGACCCCTGTGCAAGTAAAGGATTCGGGACAGATAACTGACCCGACTATTATTTCAGTTTGTGAGTTTTAACAAGTACAGACCAAAGTGAATTTCAACACTCCTCCTCACTTACTCTCAGACTTGTTCTATCATTTCTTTAACACCTAACAGTTTTTTGAGCTTCACAAATTGTGAGCTCACAAGTGCTTTTGTATATACATCGGCAATCATGTCCTTACTTTGACAATATTCCAGTTGAAAAGCTTTCTTGTCAACTTGTTCTCGGATATGATAAAGATGTCAAAATCCATGATATTGTGGATTCTTTGCCTTACATATTGTGGAATGGTTGTCCTCGTAAATGAGTGTTGGTCCAACTGGGGATTCATTGAGATCACTTTGAAGACGTTGCATCCATACTGCTTCCTGTGCTGCACTTGCCAACGCCATTTATTCTGCTTCAGCTGTAGATAATGCAATACAATACTGCTTATTATTTCTCCAACTGACAGCAACTCCATTTAATTTTAATAGGTACCTTGAAGTTGACCTGTGGTCATCCAGATCAGCAGTCCAGTCTGCATCGGAATATCCTATGAAATGGTTTTCCTTCTCCTTGTCATATAGTAACCCATAGTTTCGCTTACCATTTAGATTACACATGATGGGCTTTATAGACTCCCAGTGTTCTATTGTAGGATTGGAACAATTTTTTTTCACCGTACGATAGAATATAAAATTTAATGTTGAAGAGCATTATTTATGACTATTTTTTGTTTGTAAATAATTTTCTCATAAAGATTTATCCGTTAGATAACTTTAAATATATATTGAAATAAAACAAATTATATATAAATCAATAATACCGGGCATATATTTATTAAAACTTGTTTTAATAAACAATGTGGACCATTTATTGTTGCATCTTGGGGTCCAGTGGCTTCAGCCCTGGACCGTGGCTACAATTAACAGCGTTGATCCAAGGGGGCAATCCCCCCAGGCAATACCTGTCCCCTCGATTTAAAGGGGCAGGGCTGGTTTTATTGCCCAGTGCCCGAGGCGCCCCTTTGAGGGGGAATGCAGACAGGATCAACGCATTTTTTGCACCCGCCACCCATGAGTCTTAGCTTGTGGGTGGTCCCACATTAATAGGGCCTTGTGCCTAACCCGTACACTTGGGGTACATGGTATATACCTAGTATGTAGATAAGGCCAAACAGTATTAACAATGTAAAACAATTTTAGTAATAATTGAGGTTTAAATAAAAATAAAATCATGGGAATTGTGACTTGAATAAAAATATAGTTTCGCTTACAGACAGAAAGAACACAATCTCCATTATAATAAGATTATTATTATTATTATTATTATTATTATTATTATTATTATTATTATTATTATTATTACAAAGATGGTATCAATCTGGTTATCATAGAAGGATTGGGTCATTTTCTCTGTATTTCTCGGTTATTTCTTCATTTCCACAATCATTTGCTTCTACGTTTGTATTTGACTAAGGCGTCGACTCCAACGTTGACATGGTCGGTGACATTAACGACGCCAGGAAGATAAAGTGGAGCTGGTCAGTGATGTGACGACAGCCTTTTATGTACCGTCTTGTCAAAATGGCGTACATCAGGTGTCCCAGGTATGGCTACGGTGTGATCCATGCTGGTCAGTGATGTGACGACAGCCTTTATGTACCGTCTTGTCAAAATGGCGTACATCAGGTGTCCCAGGTATGGCTACGGTGTGATCCATGCTGGTCAGTGATGTGACGACAGCCTTTTATGTACCGTCTTGTCAAAATGGCGTACATCAGGTGTCCCAGGTATGGCTACGGTGTGATCCATGCTGGTCAGTGATGTGACGACAGCCTTTTATGTACCGTCTTGTCAAAATGGCGTACATCAGGTGTCCCAGGTATGGCTACGGTGTGATCCATGCTGGCATAATAAATGAATGTTACAAGGGCAATTACTTTTCATTTGGTTGAATTAACAAAGCACTTGTCGTTGGTCAGCCCCGGTGTAAAGGGAGGGATAGCCAAATGGGAGACATCGGTCATTGTCACATGTCTCGGATCATATTCACATCTAACCCCCCTCCTTCCCCCTGCGACACGTCCATCTTTACTATTTTCCCATGTCACGTATAATTATTTCCGTCTCTTCCTCCTTCTATTTTGCTAGATTTATTTATTTAGTTTTTCTCAGTAGTTGGTTGCTTATGTGTTCGTTTGTTGGGTTGTGTATTTTTGCATGCATCTGATTATGGTGAGCTGATTGAGTGTAAATAGTGGTCGAGTGGAAGAAAAAGTTAAAATTTGTCCAGAGAGAGAGAGAGAGAGAGAGAGAGAGAGAGTAAATGGGGGAATATACTGATAGATCTATATCCAGACGCACACACATACACATACACACTGTCATGAGTGAATAAACGTGACAATAAGAATGAAAAAAAATGACAAGAGATATCAAGAGAGATGAGACTTACAAAGACCATGCATAGAAGGGAGGATCAAAGTGTAGTATCTGTTCCAGATTCTATGCTTTGAGACTTACCTTCGCTACCCGGCCTCGGCTGGGGGTCCAGTGTGCTTCGGCCTCTGGACCGGTAAAGTACAATTAATAGCATCGATCCAAGGGGGTCATGCCCCCCAGATCGTTGCAATTTTTATGTGCCCACGTAAAAACGAGACCTTGTGTCCAGCCCTCATAAGTGGGATGAGCAGGCAAATACCCTTACCTTCTATACCCGGTCTCGGCTGGGGGTCCAGTGTGCTTCGGCCTCTGGACCAGTAAAGTACAGTTAACAGCGTCGATCCCAGGGGGCCACCCCCCCCCAGATCGACGCAATTTTTATGTTCCCACATAAAAACGAGACCTTGTGTCCAGCCCTCATAAGTGGGATGAGCAGGCAAATATCCTTACAAAGACCATGCGAGGAGTCGTCTTTAGATTCAATAGTTTTAAACAGATCAATTAATTAAAGAATTAGAATTTTAATTTTATCTCGCAAGAAAGAGGAAATGAAAGAGAAGACATAAGAACGGTGGTTAATAAAATGATATTTCTGTAAAATCAGCATTGAATTACATTTACTTTAGTTAAAGTAAAATCTACGATGATCCGATATTTGTTTGTATATTACACAGCAAATATTACCGACTGTAGGGAAATTAGTGTAGTGGCGTTAAATTCCTTAGATATTAAAGCAATTTCAATTTGTAAATAGTGTACGGTCTGCATTCGCGCTCGCCCCGATCATTATGATTTATCAAGAGAGATAACTTCGAATGCTTATTACAGCATAAGTAAAGTTGGCCGAGTCACCTATTATCGGTATCAACCGAACAGTGAGGGAGTCTATCCCCTTTTCGCTAGCGCTTGATCAGGGATATAATCTTTGCTGAGGTGGAACGCCACACCTACCGTCAGTTCTCCACTTTACCGCACAGATCATATTACCCAATCTGGGCTACTCGTGTGCTGAGTTGGCGGGGACCGGTAATTAACCAGGAACCTTGTAATTCCTACGCGGGTGCTCTACCAACTGAGCTAAACTGAATTTAATTAAATAAGTTTTATAAATAGGATATGTCTAGATATTGAGTTTAATGACCATCGAACGCGTCTTTAAAGGATGGAAAAGGAAGAATCAAATAGAAATAAAAGTACAGAATATGTATTAAGAATAGAAATAAAAATGAATGAAAGAGAGAGAGAGAGAGAGAGAGAGAGAGAGAGAGAGAGAGAGAGAGAGAGAGATTAATTAGAAGAATTTAATCGATAGAAATAAAGAAAATGGTGATGAAAAAGAAAACCGAACGAAATGAAAGAATAAGAAAGAGACAAACAAAGAAAATGACACACACAAAAAAAAAAGAACACTGAATCTGATAATATGCGAGTCGGTTGGGTGAAATGAATTAGTGACAAACCAGAAAGAAAAAGGAAACAAAACAAAACAACAATAAAAATAAATGTATAAATAAAAATGAAAATAACCAAATATGGAGAAAATCGTTTTTTAAACGATAGAGAAAAAAGTGAAAAGAGAGAAAAGTAATTAAAAACCTTGAGGGTTGGAATATGTTTATCTGTCAAACTGACATCTATATGAGTCACGTTGCAGTAAATATTTGACATTGATAAATCTGGGCTATTATGGTGAAGATGTACGAAATTTTAAATTAATTTTTCATACAATTCTTTTTTGCGTTTAGTATTTTTTGTTAAGATCAGAGTTTTAAGCATAAAAGATCCAGTTCAATAATTTTCAGTTGAATGTCACTCACTAAAATCATTTGACTCTAATCGAATTGTTTTTGGTTTCCTTTCACTGGAGAAGGGTTTAGACATTGAGAAAAGTGATTTTTATTATAAACAAGACTATATTTTCGGATTTGCAGATTGAATAAAAGAATTTTTTTTTTTTTTAAATAAGAGGAGATAGATAAATAGTTGTGCTTCATTTGGAATAGTGATGGACATACAAGTCATACACACCCCTTATTATTATATCAAGTTCGATCCTTACTGAATTACACCTTACTTGTGACCTTATGTGAAATTAAGGCGGGCTTATGAAAACAAATTGAGTTTTGAAAAGAATTAATAGATTAGCGAGAGGATAAAAAAAATTACTTCAGGATGTATTGACACTTACACTTGTTTATTTCCATTCTTCACTATTGAAGCCCTTGCTTGTAACAAACTCTTCACACGACAGGTAAAACATTGCCCTATCCGTTAGTATAGCAACCCATCCGAATATAAAAGTAAAGACACGAAGACGATTCTTCTTCTTTTCTCCAAAATGCCGTAGGAGGTCCGATCTCCCTGACAAGCTGAAGCGACAATTCTTTCAGGCTGTGGTTGTGTCGGTGCTGTTATATGGCTGCACCACCTGGACCCTAACGAAGCGTCTTGAGAATAAGCTAGATGGGAGCTGCACAAGAATGCTGCGTGCAGTCTTGAACAAGTCGTGGAAACAGCACCCCACAAGGAAACAGCTGTACGGTCACCTGCCCCCCCATCTCACAAACCATCCGAGTGAGACGGACAAAGCATGCAGGACACTGCTGGAGAAGCAAGGAAGAACTCATAAGCGACGTTCTCCTGTGGAAGCCAACACATGGACATGCAAGTGTGGGGCGCCCAGCAAGGACCTGCATTGACCAAATATGCGAAGATGCTAGTTGCTCCGCAGAAGAGCTCCCAGGTGCAATGAATGATAGGGAAGGTTGGCGAGAGATTGTCATGAATACCCGTGCTGCATGCGTGACATGATGATGATGATGATGAAATCTTTCACATATGATTCTGGATACACGCAACAACAACAACAACAACAAGGAACTTTACGTAAGTAGGTTAACTACATTTTAAGTAATTTCACACACACACACATGCAGATACCATAAAGAAAGTTTATAACGCATACCTCATTCCCTCTTTTTGAGTTTCTTTATTGTTTAGTGTATATTGAGGGGGTTTCCATCATTTAGGTTTTCAAGATTAGGATTATATTGAAAATCAAAACACATGAACAAAATATACATCTCATGAACATAACCAAAGAAGATGTAAGTACAAGCAATTCATATGGATGCTAGAAGGCGGTGGCTGCGGGTCTACATGTCTTGGGAATGACGTTAAACTCTATCTGATGGTGAGGTTCCAGTTTTGGAGGTTTGGGGAATGTGGAGCACCTCTTCATCACCATTGCTCCCTGGTCCACTCTGACCCGGAGTGGTAGTACCTGTTAGGGACCCATCTATGGGTTAAATAGAAAACATGAGTTTATAAACAAAATTGTATTATCCATTAAAAATGAAATTATTTCAAAACTTTGTCGGCATTAAACATTTTTGAATACCAAATTAATAATAGAAGCATTCGGCATAAAATAACCCAAGGAGTTGACATGCCGTAAAACCCAACCAACCAAACCAAACCAAACCAAACCAAGCAATTTATGTGAACATTGTCACTTTAAAATGGTGGTTCATTTTGTTTCGTGTACCGGCATTAAACGGTTGAGCACAGAATTCAAATTTTGTAACCGATATTGATTTGTTTATTTAATTATTTGATTATTATTTATAAATGATTTGGTGATTTGCTGATTTTAAAAGGTGTAGTTCCCAAACATATTAAATGAAAGTTGTCACATACAGAATTATTTTGAATTTCAACTTACACTCCGTGTCGTTCCAAAATGATTATCTCGGTATTTCCGAAATTTAACATAACGACTTCAGGACCTTACAAGTATTGTAGCATTGCTACAAGGATAAACAAAGTTTTATTTTTTGTTGGGAGGAGACCGAAAGAATGAACAGAATAGTCAACCAATGTTTTTGTCATTTCACTTTTGTTATTTCGTTCCGCCTCTCTGATCTGGATCGGAAACTGACGCAAACATTTTTTTGGATCAAGAAGAAGAAGAAGAAGAAGAAGAAGAAGAAGAAGAAGAAGAAGAAGAAGAAGAAGAAGAAGAAGCTAAAATCTGATTTCAAAAAGGATCTTCTGGGAGCTTCCCTACAAAAGCCTTTCCTGTGAGCTTTCCTCAAAAAGTATTAAATATCGCCATTTTGGATATTTTCATGGTTAAATCGATTGCCAAATAAACTCCTTGTCACTCCTTTTATTATTGAAACATATCTTCCAGTCCTATAGTCCAACACTCGTTTTTCTACTCAACATCTAAGCTAAATTTACAACACACCACAAAGGTGATTCTACCATCAAATTATATAAACTAATAAACATGCTAGACTTAAGAAAATACTGTACATAAATAAGTTCATTCACAAACAATTTTACACTCACACCAAATTCAATAAACTTTAAACTGATTCACAAGGCAACGGATTTTTGATTTACTAACAACAAAACATTCAATTATTCAGTTTCTTTCATTTAAGTGCATATGTACTTTAATCACTTACATAAGGTGGACTATCAAATGTCTGTTCAGACTTTGTTCTTTCTTTCAAGATGAAACAGTTATTGTAAGTTAATACATGAAAGTACGTACAGAGTGCGATGCGTAAACTGTCACCATTTTACATTATTAATTTCGTGCATGCACTTTGTTTGTTTCAGGTTTTGTCCAATGGGGATTACAAAGGTACGACACTCTGATCGTTTTGATGAGAAAAAACTCACGAATTTCGTGGTGAAATCGGTCACATGATTGACGACGATCCTAATATATCAATCTGGTCCATGGAAATGTTTGAGTTTCTTATAAGGGAGGTAGTGCTTGAAGACATTCGCTATTTCTAATAGAAGATAAGACAACTTTTATTCAAGCATCCTCTCCAACCGAACATGCATTAGTTTTTCTCAGATGAGAAAAAATTCTGTCATGATCAGATGGGGAACCCACAGAACAACCATTGGATTGCTCTGTTGTCCCTCCACAAGTTGTACTGATATTGATGAAAAGCAAACATCCAGTCCACAGCATGGTGTTTGAGGGTGGTCACTAGTGATGGTGATGTTATGCCTTCATTCATCTTCCTACATGGCCTCAGCATGGATCCCTAAATCAAGTGTCTGGAAGTTGTAGTGTTGCACAGGATCGAGTAGTGACTGTTGGAAAACCTTTCGAACAGTAACAGGACTGTGTGCCATGCCACACAAGCAGGAGAACCCAGTGTTAACTGGGAGAAAATGTCTGCGACCACATCACCCTAACATATCTGTCCACCGAACTCCTCAGATTGCAATCCTCTAGATTATTATGTATGGAACACAATTGAGCAAGAGGCCAACAAAACTCCATGCAGCACCAAAGATGAAATGAAGGCAAGAATAACGGCAACATTTACCAATTTAAAAAATGAGATCGTCGAGAAGACATTATACAGGAGATTATAAAGTCGTCTGGAGGTTGAAGCCATTGACGATTTCTATGAAAATTTATAAATTTAATCTATAATATTTCAAACTATTTTCATGTAATTTTGGTAAATATATCTGCTAAAGTGAGACGTCTGTTATTTTCATTTTTGCGTAACTTAGATGATAATTTACCCATCGCACCCTGTATTTACTCAACTCCTCTGCCTTGGGCGAGATCAGAAGGTTTTCTTTTAAGTGGAGTACAGTTGGTTTCTCGTAGACTGGTTACTATACAGGTAAAGAGCCAAGTCTGGCCAAATATTCACCCACCAGAGATGGGAGTAGAGGATGGGAGAAGAGACGAATTCGTACAATCTATATGTCAATATCATCATCATCATCATCATCATCATGTCGCGCAATTTGCACGGGTATCCATGACAATCTCTCGCCAACCTTCTCTATCATTCATCGACTCTGGGAGCTCCTCTGTGCAGCAGCCAGCATCCTAACATATTTGGTCAATGTAGGTCCTGGCTGGGCGGCTCACATTTAGCATGCCCATGTGCTGGCTTCCACAGTAGTATGTCGCTTACGATCTCGTCCTTGGTTCTCCAGCAGTGTCCTGCATGTCTAGCCCGTCTTACTCGTATGGTTTGTGAGATGGGGGGTAGGTGGCCATACAGTTGCTTTTTTGTGGGGTGCTGCTTCCACGACTAATTCAGGACCGCTCGCAGCATTCTCGTGCAGCTCCCATCTAGATTATTCTCAAGGCGCTTCGTTAGGGTCCAGGTGGTACAGCCATACAGCAGTACCGACACAACCACAGCCTGGAAGAATCGTCTCATTAGCTTGTCGGGGAGATCGGATTTCCATATGACTGATAATTTGTTGGTGGCCAACCATGCCTTTCCTAATAGGAATGAGAAAGATTATGTCCCCAAGTTTTTCTACTCATCGAGAATAATCTTTGTTACACTTTACTTTTTTTTACTTTTTTAAACGGGTGAACCTTAGACTTAACCCTATTCATGTTAGTTTTTAAGTACGGAAATTGTCATAGAATTTTCTTGATTTAAACATTGGAACCAGATGTGGAATAAGTTCAAACACTTTCATTAAAAGATTAGGGAGATTCCGCTTCGGTAAAGACTAAAGGAGAAGGAAAAACTATGACATTTTATGGACAAAAATTTGAAAAGCATAAAAACAAAAGAAAGAAATGAAGAGACTGAGTTACTGATGGAAAAAAGATAATGAAAAAGTCTGAAGTAAATAGGAAATAGAGAGGAAATGGAGAAAAGATGAAATAAAAACGTTTGATTAACAATAAAAAAGTTCTTAGGAAAAATACAGCCAAGAAAAAATAATGTAGAAGGGATGAAAATGAGATTGATCATCCCCCCAAAATAATATAAATCTACTCTTCTTTCTGAGTGTAATTCTGTTACACAAGGTTTGTGGTTGTACACTTTTTGTGTACGGCTTGGGATATGTTTGCATATGTATATGCGATCACATCCCTAGCCGTACACAAAAAGTGAGTCCGATTAGAAGTATAAGATAAATAAGAGAGTTATGTACCATAACAAGCAATTCTAGTAATATCGTTTTACATTTGAGAGAGAGAGAGAGAGAGAGAGAGAGAGAGAGAGAGAGAGAGAGAGAGAGAGAGAGAGAGAGAGAGACAGACAGACAGACAGACAGACAGACAGACAGACAGACTGTGTGTTTAGGAAAAATTGGCAGGGTTAGAGTAAAGAAATAAATAAACATGCATTATAAAAGTTTGAAATCAAACTCCCCTGCTTCCTTCCTTCCTTCTTTCAAAAGATCTGGTTAAAAAGCAGCACAAAAAGTAAACAAAAAAACCCCAATAAAACAAATGAATAAATAAAAAAATCATACTATAAAAAACAAAACAAAAAACCAACAAAAACAAAACAAAAAAAACAAAAAACAAAAACAAAACTAAGGTGAACACATGCATAGAGGAAAATGAAATGTTTTTTGTTAGTTGAGTCTGGGTGAACGTCTAGAAGTTGAAAGATGAATAAGAAAGGAAGTAGTTTTAGGCTTTTATCAAACAATACAATCATTTACGTTGCAGTTTAGAAAGAAAGAAGAATAGATTTTGTTCTTAATCGTTCTCGTGGTCTTCACTCCCACTCGCACCATTTCATAAACTTTGTCTTTTCTTTTCATCTCTTTTTACAGGGATTGTTTCACAGATCAAGTGAAAAATATTTTTGTTCAACGGCAGATTATTGATGATTACGTTATATAGTTATTTTCTCTTCTGAAGAGACATAGATTTAACAACGCCCTGTCGGCGGGGTTTAGAATATATTGACTGCATCCCTTGCAGAGGAGTAAGACTCCCTCCTTAAAAAGGGGTGTCCTGAGTATGACCTTAGATTAGGATCTGCCAATTTTGACTTTACAGACGTATTTTACAAAATAAATTTAAACCCCTGATTGAAAAAAAAAAAAAAAAAAGAAAAAAGAATTACCAAAAAATCAGGAAATAATCCGATTTTAATGAAATTTTCAGTGTTGATTTATCAATGAATGGATTTTATAATGTATTAGTTATTTTATTTAAAAACTTTCTGATTTGTTTCATATCACTTAATTTTGATCCTTCTTATTTTTGGGCCGCAAAATATCGGAGGGGTTGTATACTTTTGAAACTAATTACAGTATGAATAAAAAGACAAAAGACCGAAGGTAGAAAATAAGTACCGAAATTCTGAAAATTAAATGTAAAAAAAATTTTTTAGATATTTTTTTACTCTGTTGTTTATGTATATAATTGTATTTTAGATTATCGGTCAAAAGATTATACATCGATATCAGTTCTGTCTAAACTTTTCAATTGAGTTTTCTCCAAAAATTATTCGATAACAACACCAAAGTAGGTTTGTTATTTGATAATATTTGTTTTTAGAATCAAAGAATATGAAAATTAAAACTTAAAATTAGGCGTTTCCTATTTTAAACGAATTTTTATCTATTAATTAGGTATATAAATTGTTGTTCTAGACGCTATTACGGATGACTCTGTGGCGAGCCGGAAGTTCATACTTCGACAGAAAGAGATCAAATGACAAAAATGATTGTTTTGCGCAGGGGATTGCGCATGTTAGAAAAAAAGAGAATAAAAAAATAAAATTGGTAAAATTCAACCAATCAGAGGCGTTCCCGCCTAATAAGAAACATTATCGAATGGAGCCTCGCGGAGCCTACCTGGATTCTATTTAAACCCAGACTTTTTCATTTTCAAGCAGAAAGATTTTGCCTACCAAAGAGAATCCTTGTCACATGTTTTAAGAACTTTTAATGCAGAAGGTACGAACTATCTCTCTCTCTCTCTCTCTCTCTCTCTCTCTCTCTCTCTCTCTCTTTCTTTCTCTCTCTCTCTCTCTCTCTTTAAATAATTATCGCTTTAAGAGACAAACTAAATATCAGTACAACTATTGCCTGACTGATGATTATTGTGACCTAAAAACTTTACACTTTCTTTCTCACTTTGTGAATTGTGAAATATTAGCTTACATTTTACATTGAACTTTAAAAAAAGAACTTTTGGCTGAACCTCGCCCGGTATTCAATGCTGCCTTTGTGTATACATTCTGTTAATACAATTTTGTTTGTTTAATCAAGAGTTTTGTCTTCTATGCCATGTGCTTGATTATTTTATGGTCTTTTAAATGTTTGAACACTTTTATTAAATATTGACATCAAACAGCCCATACTTAACGCTATAACTCTAATAGTAATATTTATTTTAAAGAATTTCGATTTATTTCCATTGAATTAGTGTGATTGAAACGATTCAGTAATTTTAAAGAAAGAATTTGTTGATTAATATGTCAACACTGAAAATCTTATTAAAATCAGATAATTCCCTGATTTTTGATAATTTTATTTTATCAATCTCGGTCCACCGTAGAAAAATAGATCGCGTGACATTTTCTCCCGGTCAATTTTATTATAAACAAGACCCACAATAATTTTTTAGAGCATCTTTTTTTCCTGTGTGTTTAGACCAAAAAAGAAAAAGATATTTCACTAAAAGTTAGTAATGTTTCTGTATATAGTGTATTTAATGTATTTTTGTTATTGATTTCTAAGAAGAAACTGTTATAAGCCTTACAATCTTAAATAATGTGGTTTTCTTAGTTCGTAACTACACCACACAAAGCATCCATTTTGGTAAGATTTTTGGGCGAAATTAATTGTTTAAAATGTATTAAAAATAAATTACATATTTAATATTATTTTTTTTACTGATTTTATGTTACTATTTTCGACTTAGACGAAAATTTGACCTTAAATAATCGATTTAATTAATTTTAATTCGTTTTTAAAATGAAAATGAGCCAGCATTTTGGCAGTACCTACTCTAAATTGCATCTGGTGGTGAGGCTATAGTTCTGGAGATCTGGGGAGTGTCGGGTACCCCTTTATTGCCATTGTTACTGGGCCCACTTGGGCCCGGAGCGTTAGTACCTGTTAGAGTATCATCTATGCATCGAATAGATCTGTTCAAAACTATTCATATTTAATAGGACCATGTGCAAAAAACTAAAAACTCTTAAGTAACAACTACACAAAAATGTAAGTATGAACATAAAATGAACGCGATTCTCTGACTTCAAGGCATAAAATAATCTTTGACAGTTTGACATGCCATTAAAATCAATCAATCAATTAAATAAGAAAAGAGAGGGGGACACAATGAAGTAACATACTAGTTCGATACCGACCCTCGCCAACTCAGCGTATGAGTAGCACTTGGATCTGTGTGGTAAAGTAAGGAGCTGATGGTAGGTGTGGCGCCCCACCTCAGACGCTAAAAACAATCTCCTTGGTCTAGCGCTAGTGAAAAGGGATAGACTCCCTCGCTGATTGGCTGATACCGACTTTAGACCACCCCGACGACTTTACTTACTTATTTATTTGGTTATCCGATTTCTGATTGACGGTTAGCATTGTGGTTACTTAACTCTATAACTCAAGGTCAAATACCCTTGGGAAAGGTATGAGTCCTACTATTCTCCCTCCAGCTATAGGTAAAATAGGGCAGAATGTGCTATTTTGACCTTTGTATGGTAACTAGTCTAGAAGGAAAATTCAAACCAGTCTTAAACCTGGAAAAGGATGGGTTCTGCCAGGATATTGCTGCTCAAGACATGCTATAGGAGTAGCACCCCCACTACCAAACCAGGTTATGAGACAAGTTGAGATTTAAGATGGTGGAATTAATTTTACATTCATTTTTATCATAACATTTCAGAACTTTATTGAAAAATATAAAAATGTCAAAAAATGAATGGTTAAATAGAATCTACCCACAAATTACATGAAAACTGTCTCGAATCATCGAAAAGTAAATATAAAATCTCATTGTATATAGTACAATAACATTTAAAAAAAAGTTGATTCAGGTGATCCCAATGTATAGAAAAACAGTGTATGATTTTCTTTTGTGTGGGTCAGCAGGACAATTACATTGGAGACTCCAGCAGTCGTCTGTCATCATGTGTCTGTCTCATCTGCTTTCTATAACCTTCATATCTTAATGGATCTTCTCATTGTTCCTTATTAAAATTACCAACGTTCTGTTTCAAGGAAAAATCTGTTGAAGTTACTCTGGAGAAAGTTTACTTGTATATTAGTTGTGGTACACCTGAGCGTTGTGGTGCACCTGAGCACTGTACACAATAAATTTCATTATCATTATCAACCAAAACATTTCAATTTTTAAGCACCACTTCTTTGTGATTGTTTGTTTTCTGGTTACCCATAAAGTTTTTGACAATTAACGCTTAAAAACATCAAGTAGAAATTTAAACTCTACACAAATTTTGTAAACTTTATGACGAGCCCTAGACTTATTTTCATTTCCAAACTTAATTCTTAAATAAGTAAGATATGTTTGTCTTACAAAGTCAATGGCATTTTTTTTTGTAGTCTATTTGCCACAAATGTAGCAGAATATATTAGGAGCAACCTCGTCATGATAGACTCATATTTCTCCGGAGGAAAAAAAAAAACAAACTCATTTGATCTCATTCAGTGGATGAATCTGCAAAGTAATATTAATGATTATATTATATTCAAGATTAAATTAGATAAAAACTAATGTTAAAGAGTAAAAAGAGGGTCCGGGTTAGCTCAGTCGGTAGAGCGTTCGGCTAGAAACCACAAGGTTCCTAGTTCGACACCGGTCCTCGCCAACTCAGCGTATGAGTAGCACAGGGATATGTGCGGTAAAGTAAGGAGCTGATGGTAGGTGTGGCGCCCCACCTCAGATGCTAAAACAATCTCCTTGGTCTAGCGCTATTGAAAAGGGGATAGACTCCCTCGCTGATTGGCTGATACCGACTTTAGGCCGCCCCGTCGACTTTACTTTACTTACAACTGATGTTAGAATTAAATTATAATTTGATTTTGTCTCAAAAAAATGAGAGCTAAATCGACAAGACTAAAATATTTAGATTCAGCATCGCTAAAAGACTCAAAATTAGTTCAACTAAAAGAATTTTGAAAACAATATAGTTCATAAACACAGAATAAATGTTTAGGTTTTTCATGTAAAATATTTGGTTCTTTAACTTAGAAGGTAAATAGAAATAAAGTTCATTTAGTGCATTTGAGATGACGTTTATATAATTTGTAAGGGTTTTGCTTTCTATAATATATTATAATAATATATTCTATAATATTGTTTTATTTGTGTTAAAAGTATATGAATATTTATGTTATTTTTAACAAGAGTAAAACTAGCAGGAAAATGGGTTATTTCAAAGTTATAAACTGTTATATTCACTGGGAAAATCAGACGAGATAATTTTAATAATACAGAAACCATTAAAGATCAATTGTATACACGTTTTTCCTACATAAAACAATCCCATAAAACAATTATATAGCTAAAACATTTCTCTCTCTTCTAAATTTCTCTTTGTGCACATTTGTTAAAATCAGGTTTTCTATGAGAACATTCATTATATAAGGCATATCTAAATATCTTTACATTTTAGAAATAAGAACATTATTTCTTTTTTCGTTGCTAAGTTCTGAACTATTCCGTTCTCTCTGTAGATGTATTTACTTATTTGTATTCTAGTTAATATTTTATGTCATTTATATGTTGTATTTTTAAAAACCTTTTTTTTATTGACACTTAATTAAAAGCGAATTCAGCATTGTCAAAGACACAGAATAAAAGTTTGGGTGTTTTTCTTATCAAGATTATTTATAAATCTCCATTGATCTTTTTCTTTTAAAAGGATTTTCTTGGAAATCTGATAAAGATTCATTTTATGTATTTGTAATTTTATATTTTGTGTGTAAGAATGAATGTTTCTGTCAGTGTAAAAGAACATGCTTCTTTTTCGCCACTACGTGTTTATGAAGAAGAAATGTTGCATTCTTTTTATAGCTACAAGGTCAGACGTTCTAGTATCAGTCAGAATGAAATAAACATTTTTCATTCTAAAACAACTTACACCCAATGCTTATACTTTCATTTAGAATGACAACTAACTTTGTGCAGGAATATTGTGACAATTTAAAATTGATTTTGAAGAGGACAAGATATGAACTCACAATTTACTACTACTACTACTACTACTACTACTGCTACTACTGCTACTACTATCAAATCAAGAAAGCACGAGAACAAGCGGAGAAAAAGAAAACTACAAATATCTGGGGATATTAAAAGTGGATCATCATCATCATGTCGTGCAGGCAGCACGGATATCCATGACAATCTCTCGCCAACCTTCCCTATCATTCATCGCCCTAGGTAGTTCTTCCTCGCTGCAGCCAGCATCTTTACATAGCTGGTCGATGTAGGCCCTTGCTGGGCGGCCCACACTGGCATGTCCATGTGTTGGCTTCCACAGGAGAACATCACTTATGAGTTCGTCCTTGCTTCTCCAGCATGGATACTACCAAGTAAATAAAGATAAAAGAAAATCGAGAGGAAGAAAATTTGCCAAAAACCAACTTCTGCATCAGAAATCTAATCAAAGGAATAAATACCTGGTCAGTCTCCCTTGTTGTAAGGTTCTCTTGCTCATTCTTAAATCAGACAGACGAACCCAGGAATATGAAAATTGATGATTACACACACACAAGGCCTTACACCTAAGAAATCATATTGGAATTGATCAGCATTGAGAATTGAGTAGATGCAGCAAATTAAGAACTCAGGGAATATAAAAAAAAAAGAGCAAAGAAAGATTGATTACAGCAGCCAGTGACAACAATATGTACAAAAATAACCCAAGGAAAAAAGATAAACAATAATGAAATAAAAAAAAAATCTATAAAACATAAATGGAAAGAAAAAACAACTGCCTGACTGTATGGATACTTCAAGTGACAAAGTAAGGAAATTGCACAGATGACCTGGACATAACTAAAAAGAAAAAAAATGTGAATGGAGACACTGAATCTTGTTTTAATAGCAGCAAAGATAAAGCTATAAGAAGCAATTATGTCCAAGCAAAAAATATTAATACACAGAGGAATATCTAGTGTAGGTTATGTGGTGAGATGAAACAGTTAATCACGTGATAAGCAAAGGCAATAAACTGGCACAAATAGAAGACTAGGTATGACTGGGTGGAAAAAGATAATACAATAGGAATTGTACAAGAGATTAAAATTTGACTATACAAACAAATGGTAGATGCACAAATCAGAATCTGCCTTTGTAAATGGGATGCATAACATTTTCTTTGGCTTTGAGACACAAACGGATCACCCAATCCCAACCAGAATACTAGACTTAGTATTAATTAACAGAAAGAAAAGATTACTATTATCTGCGTTATTCGGACAATTGTCATCATTTTCATTGTTATCTGCACAACGTTTCTGCCGATGTGCCCTCCGGCCTTCATCAGGTATTTCTTCTCGGACTGGGGAACCTTCTTGTCGTAATCGGGAGCCATACCCCAGCTTAGCAGAATGAGAGCAGGATACCCCCGTGGATTGAATAAAGTGTTGGGTTCAAAGTTCCGTGATGGCTCCCGATTACGACAAGAAGGTTCCCGATTACGACAAGAAGGTTCCTGAGTCCGAAAAGAAATACCTGATGAAGACCGGAGGGCATATCGGCCGAAACGTTGCACAGATAACAATGAAGATGAGGGCAATAGTCCGAATAACGCAGATAATAGTAATCATTAAGCCTCATCTCAAACATTCAGAGAAAAAGAAAAGAACTAGTTATTTAGTGGATTTTGCAATTCCAGCGAACAACAGAGTGAAAATAAAAGTGAGCAAAAAGTTAAGCAAATAGTTGGATCTCGCCAGAGAGCTGGAGAAGCCGTGGAATATGAAGGTGACAGTGATACCAGTTGTAGTTGGAGCCCTGGGAACGATTCTCAAAGGCATAGAATACTTAGAAGAACTCTGAATCCCTAAGGAGACTTGCAGTCACTCCGCATCCAATGAAAAACCACCAGTAAAAACTGGTGTGAAAAACTATTATAGAGTGAATATAACAACTGAAGCCTGGTAGTTTTTTATTTAGTCAATTCGATTTTTAAAATCTGTCTAACAACATTTTGTTTTAAAAACTATCAAAGTTTTCATTCTTTAAGAAGGAAACAAAAGTAAAAATATTGAAAAAAAAACTAAAACCATTTTAATAGCAAAGTAAATAAATAAAGATGAGAAACCTTAACTAGAGATTCAAAGTGAAATAAGATAAATATTAAAACACTTAATATCTTCTTTTTAAAAAAAAATCCAGTGATGGGGTAGGGGTTAGGGTCATTTGCGAAGTTATGTGCATTCACTTGAACAGCAACTTTATTCTTTTATTGATAAATGGATTTTTTTGCGGGTGGGATGAAGAATAGAACATTGAATGATTTTCTCTTTTCTGATCAGGTCATGAACGTAGCAACAATTGAGATATGGGGAATAATAATTTCTTTAGATGTTCCACTTTGATGTGATTATGAAATACCTTCCCACCCCTTTGGCTTGTCTTAAGATTTAGCTGAATCAACAGAACCAAATTAACTGCAACTCAATTAATCAAAATTAATTATTTGAATTAATTAATTGATAAAATAAGATTTTAAAGAATCTAGTTTGTGCACACCCATCTCAAGTGATATAAATTATGTTTAGGCGACAAGGTGTCACTGTAGATAAAAGATCTATATGAGAACTATGTAAGAATAAACTGATTAGAATGCCATAAAAATAAATTTGCTACATTAAATAAAATACCAAGTATTCCGGCATGATAAAATCTCATTTTGTCTTTGCTTTTTCTTAGAAGAGGAATTTGATTAATTTAAACATTCATATTATAAAAATAGTTTATTCAGTTGACTTTTAAAAAAGAAAATTGAAGGTGTAGTATTATATGCCAATGAGGTAATACTATATAAAAGCAGTCTACCTCAGTAGTAAGGCAGACAGCTACTACAATTTCCTGAAGACAACGTGTGTTCCCGAGACTGATTGACTTCATAACAATATGGCGTCGCCAATAGGACCATTAAGTTCCTTATAGGACTCAGAATACGTCGAAACTTGGATTAGACGTTTCACAGCATTGGCTAAGATGAAGAAGTTAACAGACCAGAAAGCTTCCGGAGAGGTGAACGAAATCACGGATTTAGTTTTCGCGATGTGAAACCAAAAAAAAAAAAAAAAAAAAATCAATCATGGTATACCCCAAAATACCGGAGAATTTTCCGTATGAAGAAATCTCAAATATTATAGAAACGAAGATTACTTACTTTTTGTTATTGGTGTTTTATGGTGTATTTTATAATGATATTTGTATCTAATGGAATTGACACGATAGATAGTATAACAGCTGATGAACGAGAAAGAGTGAAAAAACAAAACAAAAAAAACAAACCAAAATGAACCAGTAGTTTTACCAAACAAGAAAAAAAAAATGTACCTACACACCTGAGTATGTTAATACGGTTATGTATGGGACTCTGATTATTTGGGTCTTATTAACAAGAATAAATGTATTTTAGACTCTTTGATTTTATCCTAACTTAAATCTGTATATGATTTATTACTGATATTACACATTCTTTATTTATAAATATCATCATCATCATCATCATCATCATCATCATGTCGCGCTGTTAGCACAGATATCCATGACAATCTATCTCCCTCCCTCCCTCCCTATCGCTCATCATTCTCGAGAGGTCCTCTATGCAGCATCCTGTATCCGTACAGAGCTGGTCAATGTACGTCTTTCTTGGTCGGCCCACACTGGCATGCCCATGTGCTAGCTTCCACAGGAGGACGTCGCTTATGAGTTCGTCCTTGCTTCTCCAGCAGTGTCCCGTATATATATATATATATAATATATATATATATATATATATATATATATATACTCGAGTATGAATGTATGTGTATGAGGGATAGAGAGAAAAAAGTACAGTGTGCTTAAGATGTACATTCTTCAGGAGAACTGAATAGGCTATATATATATAATATATATATATATATACACTTCTCTCTCTCTCCCCCCCCCCTCTCTCTCTCTCTCTCACACACACACACACACACTCACACACACAAGTAGAAGTATATTCATATCAATCTTTACATGAATTATTTTAGACTGAATTATATATATCCAAGGTGTGTCAAAAAGTATCACATTTTTTGTACTTTTTGACAGACCTTATATTCTGAAAAAAAAACGAACATTCTATTCATTGTCCATTTCTATCTTGGTAAATACAACTTCAATCTCGGCACTTCTATGACACACCTTAAATTCTGAAAAGAAATGAACGTTCCATTCATTGTTCTTTCTATCTTGGTAAATACAGCTTCAATCTCGTTACTTTTTTGACTCGCCATATATATATATATATATATATATATATATATATATATATATATATATATATAAATGCCCTTGCGGAAGTCAGTTTCAGCTATAAGGACCAATTGACAGAAGGGGTGGACTGGATACGCATCCTCATGGAAAGACAGGCCGATGGTAGCTGTAAGAAGTTTGAGGTAAGGTGACTCGAGCCCTCCATTCTGAAGCGACACAAATACGGACGCCATGGAAACATTTCCTACCTTGAAGTCTGACCTGTGTGTGGCAGGGCCTGTATGTCGAGGGTTTCATATGTGTGACGGGGTACATAAAAACAAGCTGGACCCGTGGGCCATCTGCGTGCTCACAACTGCTCACAACTGAACTACTTGTAGAAATGGCCTTATTCTGTGAAGAAGCAGCAATCACCATATATAAAAATGATCTTCTTGGTGCTAAGATAATACAGTCTCAAAGAAATTATGGAAATTAAAAGGATAGGAATAAATGGAAGATTGGTATAAACATAAGAGATTATAATGAAGAGTTGAGGACCAAATTAAAATTTGACTTCGTGTCACATCCTGCCAGTGGTGGTGGTTGGGGGGGGGGTTTAAATACATACATATTTTTTATTTGCAATGAATTTAAAAAAATTGATTTAATTTAGGTAGGATTGATTTTTCGTCTCAAGAATCTCACATTATAAATTAAACAAAAGTTCTTTGATATAATATATAACAAAAATGTTTTAAAAGTTCATCATAGTAGTTTCTCGAATGGTATTTGCAGACTAAGTCCTGCTAAAAGTTTAAAATAGAATCAAAGCTTGAAATAAGTTTTGATTCTATTTTAAGATAAATCTTTGGTTTCGCTACCATCTTTGACTCTTTAATTTTTTTCTTTGCTACTTGAGAATACAAAAACAAAAACAAACTGCTATTTTTTTTTTTTTACATAAAAGCAGAGTTCTATAATTAGAAAGACAACCATTAAAATACACTAATGACAATAAAAGATAAACAAAATTAACAATGAAGCATAAAGAAACTATTTTTTATCATTGGTTTCCAAGGAAGATGTGAAGAAACTTTTAAGGGACAGTGCAACAAATAAGATGTAATGGGAATCAGCAAAGTTATTTGTTAGGGAAATGTCAGTTTAAAAAAAAAAAAGAAATCTTTTTCTTTTTCTTTGTTGGCGACCATGTGACAAAGATTGGTAGCCAGAGGCCATGTTATTTAATGGGTGGAGAAAGAGAAACATTGCAGTGTTGTTGTGATACTTTTGTTACACTCGACCAATCACAATGTCCTCTAATAATAGTGATTGTAAGTTTTTCATAAGAAAAAAGGAATGTCCAAAGAATGGTGTGTCGATATAAATATATGTTTTCAAAATATGACAACTTAATTTTCTCTCTTGAAAAAAATAAATTCTTCGTGTTTACATTTTTGATTCGGAAAGACAGACAGACAGACAGACAGACACACACACACACACACACACACACACACACACACACACACACACACACACACACACACACACACGTGAGAGCATTTCTCTCTCTGTCTCCCTCTCTCTTATATCTATATATTCACATGGCGCTAATACTATTGGGAAAGGTATGAATCCAATTCTCCCTCAAGCTATGGGTAAATAGCAGGGCAGACTGGACTCTTTAACCATGGCTAGGTAACCAGTCTAGGAGAAGGAAAACTCTGAATTCAAACCTGTTAAACTCCGCTTAAGAAATTGAACTTGTGTCGCATCCTGCTCGTGTGGAGGGGTTGGTAAATATATATATCTATATATGCTCATCACTAAATATCTTATCGAAAATGTCTTATTTCTGGCATGCCACAATACTGAATTGAGAATGACTGAATTTGGACTAAAGATTAATACAAATATAATGACCAATACAAACAAAACATTAAAATGTTCTGAAATATTCTATTTCCGGTAATAATTTTGTTAATTTTTCTAACTTTTTCTAGTTTTTGCCATTTTATTTTGTCCCCTCTCTTATTTTCCCCTTTTTGTCTTTTTCCAATTCTATTTTTTTAAACACACATCTTTTCAGTTTCTTTTTTCCCCTCTACTTACCCTGTATAAACCTAAACATTTCCTTCATGAATATATTAGTTCTATGTTTCAACTTGAATATGCAAGAAATATATTCATTGATATCTATATAAATAAACAAAATCAAGAAGGTAGAATAAAAAAGGCCGTTGTTTTTTTTTTTTAAATAAAAGAAATAGATATAAGAGTGTATGTAAGTGTCTATAAGATATATGAGTGTGTGTCTATAGATATAAGAGTGTATGTAATGTCTATAGATATAAGAGTGTATGTAATTGTCTATAGATATAAGAGTGTATGTAAGTGTCTATAGATATAAGAGTGTATGTAATGTCTATATATAAGAGTGTATGTAAATAGAGTGTATGTAACTGTCTATAGATATAAGAGTGTATGTAATTGTCTATAGAAAGAATTAAGTGAATCACATTCGCTGTCTTGTTATTTCTATAGAGTTGAAAATCTCTTACAAAAGAAAATGTATTTTTTCACTCTTCTCCTCACACCAAAAATGGATTCAATTTGTCTTACTTCTGAAAAATATTCACATTCACCTTTTCCTTGTGAATGCTTTATATAAATGTCCATGCTATTCCAGGTTTTTCTCAAACAAACTTTAAAAAAAATCTCTGTAATTCCCTGTTGTTATGACAAAGACCATTTCTTTTTTCACTTTCAAGATAATTTTTACAAGTTAGAGAAAAATACGATTTTCTTGGAAATGTTTTCTTTTCATTTTTAAACATTTTTCTTGGATAAAAATAATAAACGTTAATTATGTTTACCATCTCTTTCTCATTTTTGGCATTGTTATTCTCTCTTTATATCTATCTATCTATCTATCTATCTATCTATCTATCTATCTATCTTATATATGATTGTACTGTAGTGGTTAGTGAGCGACTGATTATGAGTGAATTTTTTATTTGATATTCTAGTTAAGGACCATCTTTAGCAACCATTAAGCTCAATGTAAAGTTACCTTTTATTTATAAAATTCATATCAATATGTTACCATTGACTAGATGATTTGGCATTCTCCGTTTGTGGCATGGGCTGGTGGCCCAGTGTGTTGAGTCCCCGCTCTTCACGCTGTGGTCCGCTGGTTCAATCTCTAGTGGCGGAGATTGTGGTATGCACTGCTGATGAGACCAAAGGAGGTCGAAACCACAATTCCAAAAAATTGAGTTTCCAATTCCAAAAATTGGCGGAGTTATGTTGATCTTTAGCTCTCCAAATCTGAAGGGAGGGGGGGTTACGAAAAATGGCGGCTTTTTGTTACCTATTATTGTCTGTAAAATGAGTTCTAGAGCTTCCCTAATCCTAAAAATTGGTTTCTAAGAGCATTTTAACCGAAGAAATCAAAAACTGCTGTTAAAAAGGCCTTAAAGTGAACCGATTTTAAGTTATCAATGATCTCTGATTTGCAAAATTTTAACTGATGTCGTAGCTTCGGTTCTGAGCAAATATCAAACTATCTTTTTATAAAAGAAATAGAAATGATAGATTTATTCAATGGTGAAATTTACAGATGTACATGTTTCTATTCTTTGTGGCAGTTATAAATTAATCTTTGAATTTAAATTCTTATTTAAGTTGTACATTCATATTGATAAACTTGGAAAACGTTTATAATTATATACTAGCAAATATATGCACCCTCCGGGTGCAAGTATTTAAGTTTTAATGTAATGAAATATCGTATTAAATTAGAAAGTTTAATAAGAAGGCAGATAAAAAGATATGTAACAGAGTGGGGATATAATAGAAAAATAGAAATGAAACTTACTCTTCCATCACTCCCGTCTTTCATTGCTGAATTTTACTTATTTAACTATTTAGTTAAATTAGGAAATAAAGAATAAAATGACAGTTATTTTTTCTTGTTAATGGATTTCATTTAAGCTTCATTGGAGAGATGTTTGCTTATATTCATTAAAATAAAACCAAACAATTAGAAATCAATAATACTAAGCACATATTTAATAAAATCACATTTTTAATATCAATATGCAAATTAGCCTTCCCATTCACACTGTAAACCGCTATATTTTGTATATATAAATACAATTGCATGTTATTTGTATGTAGATATGGACAACACTAATAAAAAGGGAATCAATTTTATTAATAATTGAGGTTTAAATAAAAATAAAATCATGGAGAATGTGATGTAAATAACGAAGGGAATTGTGACTTGAGTAGTAATATAGTTTCGGTTACAGACAGAAAAACACACAATCTCCATTATAATAAGATTTAGTACGAAGAAGAATATCACGTAAAATTCAATAGTCAATTATTTCTGTTTCAATTTCATGTTATTATTAAATGAGCCAGAACTACTCTATATGAAAATATAATTGCCCACAGACATACTCTTGTTTACACTTTTGATCATTTCTAAGAGCAAAACTATGTTTCATGAATTTTCAAAAATAAAATGAAATCATTAACTTACAAAAGGAAACTTTAGCTTATATGTTGCAAAAAATGGGAGAAAAATTGCCCATGTTGAGTTTATTTTTGTTTTGTCTCCAAGTTGGTTTGTTCCCCCCCTCAAGCTTACATTTTTGAAGAGTGATAAAAAAGGAAGGGAGATAATTCATCATGTTGACACATGAACTGTCACATAAAAAATAAAGTTCCTTCCCCACTGTCTTATGCGTTGTTTTTGACCTTTTTAAAAGGCAACATTTCTTTGCCCTAATCTCCTGTCAAAAATGTTTCACACTCTTCAAAATATAATAGAAAAGGAAAAATGAGATAGCCCAGAAGAGAAAACAAATGATACCCTAGGTATCTGAAACATGTTCACCTGTTTTTGTTACATCTTTTTGAAAAACCATGTTTATTTTTGTTTAAAAAAAATCCCTTTCTTTCCTCCCAGATAGATATGCTTCACTCTTCTCATCTTTTTAGTTTTTCCATGTCTTTGAAAACAGGAAATAATCTTTATTTGAAAATCTAGTTTCTTCCGACACTTTAATCACTTGCTATGAATGATGGCAATACAGATTACTAAAACCAAGAAGAAGTTCTCCTGGCCAAAGAAAGGCATTCATAAATGCTTTTCAATTTCTTCTTCATTGTTTAGTTCCAGAAAAACGAACAGTCAGTTGGGGAAGACATCTTTGCTTCAATACTTCTTCAAATGGAACTGAAATTGTAGATAATGTAAATGAATTGCTCTGCTGTTTATAAACAACTTTCTCACATTTATTTTTTAAATTTGTTTTTACTTCTCTCTTTTACCTGTCACCCATTCAGGGTTTTTTTTCTGTTATCTTTTCCACTGGTGATAACAAAATACTGGGTATACAAGTGTTTATGTCAAACATGACTTAGTAGAAGACTGACCACTTTTTGATTGGGTTGTCAGGTAAATTTTTTAGTGTTGGTTGCTAACTTACTAGTTTGGCAAAAAGGAGTTAGACAGTTCAATTTTAAAATAATTGTTGATTTTGCAATAAAAAAAACCCTGATTGTTTATAATCACAAATTATTTTACCTGTCTAAAAAGAAATTTTGCCTTTTTTAGTTTTTGATAATCCAAACTTATGGCATGTTATGAAGAATCTTAAGCCTTTGTTATTTTTCTTTCACCTAAGTAAATTCTAAGTTAATCATACGTAATTATTAATTGGAAATTATAAAGAAGAGATTTAATTTTTTTCTTTAAAACATGCCTTTTACCTTCATTTGCCTTAAAACATGTTTTTTGATTTCATCTGTTTTAAAACATGTTTTTTTTGCCTTTGATTGCCTTAGACCATGTTTTTTTGCCTTCATTCACCTTAAAACTTTTTTTGGCTTCATTTACCTTAAAACATGTTTTTTGATTTCATTTCTGTTAATCAGTCTCATTCACAAAATTAATAATATATACTAGCAACCCCCCCCCCCCCAAAAAAAAACCCGCAGTGTACAAATTAATTTCTGAAAGATATTGCCAAAATGAAACGTGTAATGTTTTTAAAAAAATTCCTCACTTAAAAAGCATCATATTCACTCTACTCCACTGAGATATTTGTTTTTGTTTTATGATAGGCGGAACCTCAACAACGTTTCTAAAAATTTCTGATGTAATTATCCAGACTTTTATCTTTATAGAAAAATCTAAAAATCGTACGAGTAAAATATATTTTGTTGGGATTTCATAAAATTGAATACATTAGATATTTCCCTAATATATTATTTTTAATGAAAAAACTATTTTAAATATAAATTCATCTAAAGTATCGAAATCTTTGTGAACATTTGACTCTTAATTGATTTTTTATAGAATTAAAAAAAAAAAGGTCTGTAGGCGAAACTTGTATTTGGCCACGTTAAATTCAAAGGTGCGAACACGTAAACATTGTTTTCGTTCATTATTTTCGGTGACTGAAAAAACATTTTAAAAAATCATCAGGAGTTTTTTTTAAATGTTTATTCTTTTGAATGTTCCAAAATCTTTGACGATAATATAAACATTTATTTAAGTTTCATGATGTTAAATATGGAAAGGGGGGGGGGTAAGTTTACGCATCAAATTGGGAGTCCCTGTGTTAGTCAGACAACAATGTTTTTTAATACACCAATTTTCACATAATTCATCAAAATTTTATTAAAATTGAACGAATATTTAAATTTTTGAGTATAAAAAGATATACTTCTGTTAAATTTTATCTGGATTTTATCGATGTACAAGATTACGTAACGGGGTTTTTTTTTCGTAACAAAATGTAAAAAAATCTGAAAGTGTCGGACAAGCGTAGATAGGATTCAATTAAATACACAAAACTTTTTTAATTTAATGTCGAAGGAGAATTTATGATTATTTTATGTTTGTAAATAAGTTTTCGTGAAACTCTAAACGTTAGATAACTTTAGATATATATCAAAGTGAAAGAAAAATTATATATAAAGCAATAATATCAGGCATGTATTTATTGAAACTTGTTTTAATAACACGGTAGACCGTCATTTGTTGCGTACTTAGT
The DNA here is from genome assembly GCA_023376005.1 of Doryteuthis pealeii. NCBI lineage: Eukaryota > Metazoa > Mollusca > Cephalopoda > Myopsida > Loliginidae > Doryteuthis > Doryteuthis pealeii. The sequence goes on along the minus strand of CM042144.1, from coordinate 129,210,899 downwards.
CCTGGGTATATATATATATATATATATATATATATATATATATATATATATATATATATATATATATATATATATATATGTAAGTTAAGAGTAACAGCATTGTGTGTTTTCATACCCTTTTATCTATCTATCTCTCTTTCTCTCTCTCTCTCTCTTTCTCCCTCTTTCTCTCTCTCTCTCTCTCTCTCTCTCTCTCTCTATATATATATATATATATATATATATATATATATATATATAATACAGTTGTTCTTATATTTTTATGTAGCAATGATACTGACTATAAATGAAATACCCATTGATAAACTTGCTTAATCCCGGCCTGAAAAAACTGTGACGTAAGGAGTGACGTAGTTTCAATTACAGACAAATCGAGATGGAATCTCCATTATATATAGATATTGGAAATTGATTCTTCAATTATAGTCTGTTAGGGCAGCAACAAAAAATTGCATCTTTATTCATTTATCTACAGTTGTGTAAAAAAATATTTTCATTTGAATCATAAGATTTATATCGTAAGATATAAATCATGACGTTGATGCTAGATATATATATCTATAGGATTTGGAATATTTGACTAACTTGAAACAAGAAAATAAATTTGTCAACTTTTGTGCTTTTAGAGAAAAAGCAGCACAAGCAACTGCCCAGATCTCCAGAATTGGAGCCTCACCATCAGCTGCAGTTTGGTGTCATATCCAGGATATCTCTTTTTTTTTTTGGGGGGGTCATTTGCTCTCTGTTTAGAATACAGTCAGTGCCGACAGAGAATTTAAATATCAAAAGAAATATTAATGCTCGTAGATTTAGATAAAGGTATACAGCAAAATTGATGAGCGTGAAATGTGTCAGTTTCAATTATTTTTTTAGATATTGACCAGAAAGATGTCGTAACTTGTGTAGCTGCTGCTGATCATGTACATATATCCTGGGATTATGGTTTAGTAACTACATAGTTTATGTGGTATTGTGGTGATTGTGGGTGAATCATTTTGGTGGTTGCATCGGTACATTGGGTGTGAATAAGCTACTAGCTATGAGTAAAATAGACACAATACCAACACTTCGATCAACTTTTGGTCTTTGTATTGCATTATTATATGCTAATTCTTAAGAAAAATATCACCTGTTTCCATGAAAGTCTCAAAGAAAGATAACTTCGTCAGTTGACACTTACTGTCCAGACGGAGTGGTTCTTTCATCTTCACCAGACTCATTCCACAAACACTTTATCTCCATCAATCACCGACCCTCACAAGTACTTTCAACGTAATATGCTTTTTTGTTTCATCTTTTAAACAGCCACATCTGGGTTTCATCAATTTCCAACTCACCCACGTCACTTCACTCGTAAATTCTATCACGAACATCAGCTGCAATTAGTCCCATAACAAAAAGACTATTCGCACTATTTGTTATTGTTATACTTCTATCTCTTTATTTTCCTCCAATTAGATTACACTCGATGTCACTATAACCAGATTATCACTTCCAGACTGACTTCCAGACTTCAGTCCCGTTTTACTTATTTTAATAATTAAAGACTAACGCTGAACTGAGCAATGATTGGAAAGATCAAGCATACAATTTTAATCAAAGTCCTTAATTTTCTTCTATACAAAGGCCAAACCTGGAATGATAATAATACATTGTTGGATAGACACACACACACACACACACACACACACACACACACACACACACACACACACAAAAAAAAAATAAACACACAAATTATTAAGTCCTACCTAGAAAACATTTTTTAAAGAGTAGGCCAAACCTGGAATGATAATAAGACATTGTTGGATAGACACACATAAACACTTACACACAAACACATACAGAGAGAGAGAGAGAGAGAGAGAGAGAGAGAGAGAGAGAGAGAGAGAGAGAGAGAGAGAGAGAGAGAGAGAGAGAGAGAGACTTACACATACACACACGCAGAGAATTTCAAGGAAGACAGTCATACAACAGAATGGACAGAACCTAGTAACTAACAGCTCCGGATCTTTAAAAATCTTCTGACGAAGAGATCTTTTCAGCTAGAAACAGTAATTATTGATTTCATTGTAACTCAATATGCTCGATTAGGGACATACTAGTTTAGTCGTAGAACATTTTTAAAAAAAAACTAATGCATTTGTTACATAAATTAAGGAGAAAACTGATTAGTTATTGGGAGTGATCAATTGTTATTACTTAAGGCAAGGAATGTGATCTACTTTGAGTTAATAAAGGTCAATGTTGATCTCAGATTTCATTCCATTAGTTAACAAAAGAGATCAAACGCCAAGGTCCATGTTGCTATCATCAGTATTAAAAAGACAATTAATTCCTATTGAAATATTTCATTACATCTTGTTGAATTTCATGAAATTAAAATACTATCACCTTCCCACGTAAGCGATGTGACATCTGACGGTGGAAGAACAAGAAATTAGACAAATTCAGAGAGAGAGAGAGAGAGAGAGAGAGAGAGAGAGAGAGAGAGAGAGAGAGAGAGAGAGAGAGAGGAGAGAGAATAAAGGAAGAAGAAAAGAAAAGGAAAGGGAGATAACAACCCCACTTCCGGACTCAATATGCGCAAGAGCAAACAACTGGAAGTGAGCGGAAGAGCCTCTTTCTGGCCCACGGCTTCGGTATGAACTGACCGGCAGATTTGGTATAAGTCTAGCCCAGACATTTTCTTCTGTGCAATAATCAACAGCCGGTGCTTTTCAGCTAGGAACAGTCATATTGTTACTCAATGTTCACGATTAGGGACATACTAGTTTAGTTGTAGAAAGGGAAAAAGAACGGAAGAAAGGAACGGACATTTTCTCCAAGGGAGGGAAAGAAAATGAGGTATTCAGTGTCCGAGGCAGACACTTTATACTTTGGAGAAATTAGAAAAAAATTAAGTCGACAACCAGGAATCTTTATTTTTATTGCTTGTTTACTTCCGGAAAAATGGAATACTGAGATTCTTATTGCCAGAATCCCCCAGAAAAAAAAAGTGATTCTGATCCTCGGTCGTATCAGCAAGTACAAAGGTTATATCGTACATATCGTGTCGTAGAGAGTCTTATAAATAATTAAGAAACTGATTTACTGAAGTCAAAATTCCGTTCTATGGCGGTGGCATCATCCTATGCTGAATCTGTCAATTTCACTTAAAGGGATAAGATCAGAATTAGTCCCTGATGTCTGAGGCATATCAGGCGCTAACTTGTTAGCACTCATTTGAAAAATATTAATGTTAATTTCAAAAGTTGTTGAGAAATAAGACGAGGCAATTCACAAATCAAATAACCGTTGCACCACAAAACCACTTCACAGGAGAATGGACATTATCAGATTTTGCGTTGGTATTGTTGGAATGAGCCAATTTCAAGTAAAATCGATATTAGAAACTTGTCTTTCTATCTGTAAAACGCCAGATTGTACACTTCTCTAAGGAAGGAACGGAAACCGGTATATCTTTTTCAATGTATGAGAAAGTTTTATGCATTGAATTCCCCTTGTAGAGGTGACAGATATATCAATTTAGATTTGAATTAATTCGAGAATGGTGGTTCATAATACAACGCACTGAGAATAAAGCAATTTTCTTAAACTAGTCAACATTCAACTAAGAATGTAATGGTGGATAATGGGAAAACGTTTGCAATTTGTCAAGATGTCTATGCAAAATTACAGATCTCCCTTGGGAATCAAAGATAGAAATGTTTTAAATTGAAGAATTGAAGAATTATTGTGTAAAGGTTTTCAAAGAGTTTCGCAATATGAGGAGTGTTTAAATAGTGACCAACGAAATAAATGAATAAATGATAAATGAAGTGCCATCACTTTAAAAGAATGTTAATTTACTTTGGCTGTTCATTATCATTTGTTCATTGTTAATTGTAATCTAGAAACAAATTAACCACACCCTTTTCAATCTCATGGATAATTTGGCTGTATAATAATAAACGATCAAGCTGTGTAATGGAAATCAATTAATCAACTTTATTTTATGTCAACTGGTGACGCTTTGATCATTATCGATTTTCCATCATGTCATCTATAACACATTGGGATTTGCTACAACGTAAATGCAGACCCTAATGATATATATGACAAGCTTACACAACCTTTCTTTCTAGACAATAGGACATCGCCATTTTACCTAGTTACCTTTTTCATTTACAACATAAAATCTTATTTCATTTCATTGTTAACCCTAAACTTTGTAACTTTTCATTGAAATATATCTTATCAGTAGCATTAAACTGGAGAAATAAAATCAGGTGTAACTTGTTTTTATAAAATCGGCGATGATGGGTAGCGTTATCACTGACACAAGCTCTATCAATGACCTGAATTAAATGCCACAATCACTTTGTTCTTGGCACAAGATACGGGGGAGTTCAGGGAATGTTATGAAAATACAATATCTTACTATTTAGTTACTTCACTTATTACTTCAGATGATATTGAGTAAACGAATATCGAATCAATTAACAAGGATGAATAGCAAATTTCAGGTTAATTACACAACAGAGAAAATAATGGCGCGAATTTTAGGTTAACATATCAAACAGTTATTATACTTTATTTACGATGATTGATTGTAGATATTTGGTAAAAAAAATTCTGGTTAGTGGATTATATGGATTTGAAATCTTTTTTGTTTGCTATACTGAAATGTTCATAGCTTTGTTACCATAAGAGTATTCGTCCTTACGTAATCATAGAACTGCAAGTGGCAAAAATTCAAGAACAGTTTGTTTAATCATGTAGAAGCTTCTAAGATGGATATATGTGTATGTATGTGTGTGTGTGTGTGTGTGTGTGTGTGTGTGAGTAAGTGAGTGTGTGTGTGTGTGTGTGTGTGTGTGTGTGTGTGTGTGTCACACTTTTTGTCATAAGTTGGCTTGTTTTAAAACCATTTAAAAAATGTTTTTCTTGGGTGGGAATACGTCCCTCATGGGTGCTTGTTAATGAATTAGTCGCCAAGAATATGTTGTTATTAATTTACAAAAAATAGAATTTTTTACAGAAAAAAAAAAAGAAAAAAAGGATATTAAAGCGCAATAGTGCGCAAAAGATGATATCATTAGATTACGTATAACAAGCATTACATTTCATTACATTTCACGGAAATACCCGAAACGTTTGAGACGCTAGCGTTAGTGTTAGTATTAGGGTTAGGCTACTTCGGGTGTTTCCGTAATCTAATGCTACTTATACGTAAAATGCGATTATGAGGATATCTCTTGCGCGCTATTCAGCCTTTATAGCGAAAAAAAAAAAAGATTGCTATTTTAACTAAAGAAAATGGGATAAAAGTATAAACATTTTACCCCACCCCCCATTAACTAAAAACTAATCTAAAAGAAAAACAATCGTGTTGTTTTTAGGGAATGATTCACATTTATTAGCAGAAATTGATGTGCTAATTCCTCGTTTCATCAAATAGAAATATTCAAAAAATATTTTCATTCGATGAAGTATTTAAAATGAATACCATTTCACTTGAGTTGTAGGGAGTGGAAATTTCGCGCGCATTTCATATTTGCTTAAAAAGTTTTGACTTCTCGGCTTGCTTAGAATTTATCAGGGTAGTGTCGCTCAGCAATCAGGTCCTGATTGTAGTCCTCATTCATAATTCAATTTACATTCTCCGATAGATAATTGCATTGTTTGCATCAACGTACCTTATGGATACGTAAACCTCACAATTTTCTATCGCAATCACACGTAGACGGATACATGTGAGGATCTTTTTCTTTTGAGTCAGTCTAACAGATGATATATTCCCCCCCCCTGCTACTGTCAACCCAGAGGACATTATTCGCCTGTTGCCCACTTTACAATTATTTTAGATTCCGGTCTTTCCAAGATGTCACCCCAACAGAATGTCCTAGTGTTCAATTTTTATCATATAACGTGTGATACTCTGTTCTCAGTAGCCGGCAATGGTAACAAAGTTTTGGCGGCTTAAGGTGGTACTGCTACCACTGGTACCATCAGAAGCTTTTGGCTACCAGGCAGGGTATTTAAAAAAATGAATAAGTAACGTGCGTACATTAAGATAGATATATCGGATGCAACTGTAATCATAGTATTAAAGATTTCTTTCGCTGTTGGCTTTTCTTGAATATTATGTTGGTGTATCCAAGGAAACGTTTTTGTTGAATATCTTTCTATCCTTTGCTCTCTCTCTCTCTCTCTCTCTCTCTCTCTCTCTCTCTCTCTCTTGCTCCTAATACTAGAAACAGATCTCCCCCCCCCTCTCTCTACTCCTGTTGGAATTTTAGTGTAGGGATTATATCCTCTTACTTACCACTGTTTGCATTTCACATCGCCATAATACCATTGGGAAATATGTGAATCCAACAATTCTCCCTCTAGTTATAGGTAATTATTAGGGAAAACTGAACTCTTTAATGTTGCCATGGTAACCAGTCTAGTAAAATGAAAACTGAATTCAAATCAGTTGAAGATGTGGAGAGGGATGGGCTACGCCAGGCAACTCCTACTGAAGACACTTAACATGAGTAGCACCCCCCCCCCATGAGCAATAAATAAAGTGAAATAAAATACGAATAAGATTAACCTTGCTGACTACTGTCAACTTTAACGGTCAACTCTTTCAAATTTAACAACTACTTATATGATAATTGTTGCTTACTCACCCCCACCCCCACTCCGGTCTAATATTGTCACAGATAAAATACTGATACACAATTTGCATATCCTTACGTTAGTTTTCGAATTGTACAAGACAATCACTTTGACATTTTATTTCGCGTTAGTGCATTAATTCAAGAGAAGCGTCAATAAAATGATTAAAAACATTTCCGCCCTGTCGTTGGGGGTAAGATACATTGACGGTATGCCCATCAATTCATCTACTGGTAAGACTCCTGTTCCGGAGAATTTGGGAGGGTGGAGTACCATCCATTGCCATTATTCCCAGGTCCACACTGACCATAAGTGGTAATAAATGTTACGGTCCCAACTAAGAGTAAAATAGATATGTTTAAAAATGGTCCATAATAGATCATCATCATCATGTCACGCGCGCAGCACGGATATCCATGACAACCTTCCCTATTATTCATGGCCCCTGGGAGGTCCTCTGTGCAGCATCCAGAGTCTTCGCATAGTTGGCCAATATAGGTCCTTAGTGGGCGTCCTATGTTAGCATGTCCATGTGTTGGCTTCCACAGGAGAACGTCGCTTATGAGCTCATCCCACTTTCTCCAGCAGTGTCCTGCATGTCTAGTCCGTCTCACCCGGATGGTTTGTGAGATGGGGGGCAGGTGACCATACAGTTGCTTCTTTGTGGGGTGCTGCTTCCATGACTTGTTCAGGACTACTCGCAGCATTTTGTGCAGGTACCATCTAGCTTATTCTCGAGGCGCTTTGTCAGGGTCCAGGTGGTGCAGCCATACAGCAGCACTGATATAACCACAGCCTGAAAAAAAACAAAAAAAACAAAAAAACAAAACACACACACACACACACAAAACACACACACAAACAGCAACAACAAAAATAATATAAAACGATCAAAAACAAAACAAAAAACAAAAACATCTTAAGAAAAATGTAAATACAGTACTCTAATAAATGTAAGTACAACGAACACGAATTCGTTACCTCTATGGCAATGCATACAATAACCCTAAACGGTTGGTATGCTGTTAAAAACCAACCAATCAATCGGTAAAGAAGAACAATTTCCTCGTAAATTCCTACCATAAGATAAACTGAACCCTCATTTTATGTCCGTATTTTTGCAATAAATGTTTTATTTTTCTTGCACCCGTTATTTTACAATACTAAATATATTTTCTTGATTCCTTATTATTTAACAAATAAAGAAAATATATTTAGTATTGTAAATAACGGGTGCAAGAAAAATAAAACATTTATTGCAAAAAACACGGACATAAAATGAAGGTTCAGTTTATTTTATGGTAGGAATTTACAAGGAAATTGTTCTTCTTTACCATCAAACGATAAATACATTTATGATAAATTGTATAAAACTAAAGAATTATCGACATCAACTCCTTAAAAATGGTTGATTTGTAAAACAGAATTTATGACGTTATTTGTGTGACAAAGTCATCTCTTTCTTCATTTTGTTTCTCTTCGTCATTTCTAAGAATTGTTTTATTTTATCCATAACATTTTTGCCCTTTATAATTTCGTGATAATAACGTGTATGAAAATCAACAAGTTACGAAATACATATATCCCGGCTATCACGTCCATGTTTTATTATTGTGTACACTGCAGCAAGAGGGGGGGGGCGGTTATCTGTTAAAAAGGGAAGAAAAAAAAGTTAAACCGCCGCCCCCCCCCTCAGTGACTAAATAAACAATGAAAAACTAAAACAGGAAGCGGTTACACGTGCGGGTCGGGCGCTAAGCAAACTTTGTTAAAAAGTTGATGAATACAAATATATTTGTGTTAAGGATAGAGGGACTGTGAGAAAATGTGTTGTCGGGTGGGCTGAGCAAAAGAAATCATACAGAGAGAGAGAGAGAGAGAGAGAGAGAGAGAGAGAGAGAGAGAGAGAGAGAGAGAAGAGAGAGAGAGGAGAGAGAGAGAGAGAGAGACTATATGAATATTAAAGATTATATTTTTTGTTCCTTTCTATTTTTATTTTTTTATACTATTTAATTGGTGAAAATTGTTAACCTTGATGTGCAAAATGAGGTGAATATATTCTATTTTCAGAGCTCTTACCACTTCCGTATATATTTTGTGCTTTTTCAAAACTAATGTCTCTGCTATTTTAAAATATCCCGGAAATAGTGTGAATTGTGAGTTGTTTTTTTGAAAATTGTACGATTCACGAAGTGGAAATCTAAATTACTAGAAGACCTCTGAACATCTAAAAAAAATTCTCTTGTCTCAAAGTGAGTCAAACTAAATACTTGAATAAATATAAACAAGGCATCAAACCATAAATCTCTGACTGTCACTAAAACACATACAAATCCTAACTGGTTGGTATCGTACCAAATTTAGTAATTGTCTTGTCAATGTATTACAGCCAACAAAGCTTTAAGACGACATGACAGTGTAGGGAATTATCTTCCTTTTGCCGGAAGAGTTATCTCCTCGCTGCGTTGCTGTTTGTTCCCACCTTTGGTAGTTAAGCGCGTTCATTCAAAACGCTGCTTCCTCTTTTAGCTGGACGTTTCTCAACGAACTGTTATGGGCTAGAGTCTATCTACCCCCCTTCTCGGTGGGGCCTTTGCCCCCCCCCTACATTACTGTAAGTCTTTATACAGCATGGACTATCCTTTAGTTCCATCTCTGTAACATTTATATGTTAGGTATATTTGGGTATCTTGTTTATACCTAAATATTGTATATGTATTTACATGTTCTATTCTCCTGTACATTATGTATCTTATCGTTTCCATGTGCTGTTATATATATTAAATGTTTTGTCTCACAACTTGTCGGAGCTGTTATTCAATTATCAACTTTGAATCTTACAACCGTATTACTAAAATTAAGAAAAATACTGAGGAAAATTCTGCTGTATTGAGCAAAATTATTGTAGCATCAGATGGACTTTAACGAAACGCCTGGGAACAAATGTAGATCTGAACTACACAAGAATGCTGCGTGTTGTTTTGAACAAATCAAGGAAGCTGTTACGTTAGGAAACAGTAGTTGTACAGCCACTTATCTTTCATCATACGAACCATCCAAGTAAGACATGCCGGGCAATGGAGAAGTAAGAACAAACTCATAAGCGACATTCTTTTATAAACTCTTACTACACATAGACATACCAATATTGGCTGACGGGCAAAAACTTCATCAGCTCTGTGCGGACACTGGATGCTATCTTGTCGTAATTTTGAGAGTTTAATCAAAATCAACTGGACACATAGCATAATGGATAAAGGCGTTAGGTTAAGACAGTTCTAAGTGACAGTTATCTCTAGGCTGCAGGTTCAATCCTGATCAGGGGCAGCAGTAACATAGAATAATAATTAACACAGCTTAACACCTGTATCCCAGCTATGGTTAGCGGAATAAGAACATGATACCCCCGTGGACTGAATAAAGGGTTAGGTTCAAAGTTCCTCTGATTTCAAAACTTTCCAAACCCTTTTCCAATCCTATTGGGACCGTTCCCAGTGCACCAACTACAATTGGTATAACTTTCACTTTCATATTCCATAACTTTTTCAGTTCTCTAGCAAGGTCCAGATATTTGTCCATTTTTTCATTTTCCTTTAGCTTCACCTTGTGATCTGCTGGAACTGCAAAATCCACCAGTTGTCAAGTTCTTTCTTTTTTGTTTATCAACACTAGGTCTGGTCTTCTTGCTGGGATAAGGTGATCTGTTTTTATTTCAAAGTCCCAGAGTTATTATTATTATTATTATTATTATTATTATTATTATTATTATATTATTATTATTATCTTTACTTTCGATTTCTTACAAACCTTCAACGGGTCTTTACCCAAGATCTAATGTGAGGGAAGGCTCCCATAATTACTGGCACCGTGGTAGTTTTAAGGTATCACATTTTTTTCAATTTCTAATAACAGGTTTTTGTATTTATTTATTTCATTATATCTCTTGATTGATATGTTATTATCTATTGGCACTGACATATCAATAAAAAAAAATGTTTTTCTTTTATAGTCCATAACCATTATATCTGGTCTATTTGCTCTTTATTTTTCTATCAATTTGGATAGCAAAGTTCCAGAGAATAGTAGCTTCTTTGGATTCTGTAATTGGTTCTGCTTGGTGTTTATACCATTCTTCAGATTTCAATGTTCCACAGTATTTATATATTTTCCAATAAATTTAATGCCCCATATTATCATGCCTTCCTTTATATTCTATCGGTGTTAAGATTTGGAAACCTAAGTGTTCAATTGATTCTTTTTGTTGACTTATTTTGATGATATAAGGCGTGTGCTAGAAGCCCATTTCTACTTATAGACTCGCCGGGAACCATATGACCAAGCTCTTGGCCAATCACTGGCAGTACACTGCTGCTGTTATAATATTTATATTGACTGTTCTAGTCATAACTGCGCACAGCTACTTTGAACCTTCGTAGACGACGGACCTCATAGGATTATATCACTGGACCTTTAACAATACTTACCAAAGGATTCCATAGCTCAGGATTCCGCCCTCGGGGTGTAATACGTTGTGCATTGTCATATGTTTCCTTGTCCTCTTGTTCATCTGTCGGAGTTCCTCTCTTGTCCATTTTAAGAATGGCCCAGAGTATCTTACAAGCCCATGTGTTTATTCCCTAATGAACTCCTGATTATTATTATTATTATTATTATATTATTATTATTATTATTATTATTATTATTATTATCTAAACAGTATTCCTGTGTAGGGGACCCTGGACAGTGGTCGCACAAGGGGTGTCAGTAATAAGCTTATATATATATATATATATATATATATATATATATATATATATATATATATATATATATATATATATATATACCAAACTTGTTGGTAAATCCTCGCAGTGAGAAAAAAACCAGCAAATAGTTTGATTGTAAAAATATACTACCAAACATCAACCGGGAAGAAAAAAAAATGTTTGGAAAAAAAGAAAAGACCCAGATAATCGTACCAACAAAAAATAATCTATTGGTACAATATTTTGTCCAAAAGAAAAAACAATTTATATGCATATATAAATATAAGATTAGTCAAGAATATATTGAAAAAATTAATTATAGTATTTTTTTCGGGTTATGGGAAAATAAAGACGAAAAAAGGTAAAATAGAATTAAATTCAAATGAGACCAGAGCAACGAATTTCTCTTACCTTCTTAAAGGTTTTTTTTTAAATGACACCAACAAAAAATACATTGAATTTATTGTTTGTGTCTGATTCGAAATGATTAAAGTTATATCGTAGAGAAGATATTTATACTATATATAAATTTAAAGATCATTGTAAAAGATTAGGAAATTACAAAATTACAAAATTAAACTATTATTATTGATTAAAAGAAAAATTTAGGTATACATATAATTTAAATTTAAAACGAGAAGTAATCGTAAGATTCAAAGTGATAATACTTGAAGATAAAACTCCGACAAAGGTTGATAGACAAAACATTTTATATACAGCACAGAATAAACAGGGTACATAATACATAGAGATGTACATGAACATACCTATATAAGTAATATAAATACATATACAAGAGTAGAGATAATGACACATTCATGAATGGTAAAATACAAGGTATTTAGGTATCAAAGAGATACCTAATGTACATAAAAACGTAGTCACGGATACATGACTAGAGGATAGTCATATATCGTATAAGAGACTTACTAGCAGTGAGTGGCCAGTGTTAGGGGTAGACCTAAGTCTAACCCATAGTCTCGTAGGTAGTTCAAATTAGCCGCTTAATATTAGCGGGAACCAGCGAAACTCAGACAACTCCCCAGGCAAATACGAAAATAACTCCCACATAATTAAAAATATGTACATAGAATCAACATAAAATGTTTGCTCAGGATAATTCAATAAACAATTCTTATTATTAACAATTTGTTTCAGTTCAGTAACAATCCTAAATGTCAATCTCCCTGCCGACATAGTTTAGAATAGGATGATTGTATCCCTTGCAGAATCAGACCCCGCCCCGGTCCACAAAAGAGGCGCCCTGGTATGACGCGAAACTGCATCGAACGGTGAGAATCTGTTTAATAATTATTCGGATTCGATAGGACCGAGTGAACCCTCAAGAAGCAACCCTCTTAATCAACTACACAAAAAATTGTGGATATGAACATACAATGAACGTAACTCTCTCTAGGCATAAAATAACCCCA
>CM042144.1:129158049-129193049 GCA_023376005.1 Doryteuthis pealeii | reverse complement strand
TTACACATTTCTTAGCAAACATTTCCACATCATATCTACACTATTTCTTTTGAACATTCAATTTTGTTGATTATTGCAAATTTATTCTCTGAATAAATTCATTTGTTACCATCTAATAATATGCATTTGTTTTATCATTTCTCCGTATTTTCTACCTAAACTGTGTCATATCTTTATTCGTCATTTTAATATTATTTGTGAACCTCTACAACAAGGCCTCTACAAGAGTAAAAAAATGAAACCATGTAACTTCCACACAGACATCGGTCAAATGAAATGGCATTTACATACAGAAAAGACAAATGAAACCAAGCATTAAAACACAGAAGAAAATGATATTAAAGTGGGCTAAAGAGAAAGAATTATGGTGTGTGGATAATTGGATGTAAGTGATATTCAGTTATGAATCAAGAATCTGAATTGACCAAAGCGATGATTCTGGAATATTTATTTGGTACCGTTTAAATGAAACATAAAGATGACTGCCTAAAGAAAACAATTAAATTTAAAGGGACCAGGGAAGATGGCAATCAGTACCTCAGCAACTAATACATTAAAAGCCATCGAGAATTTTCTTATTCCATCAATAAAAAAAATTGGTTTTGTGATGATGAAGTCTTTTTTAAGGATGATAATGCATTTTGTTACAGAACAAAGATGATCAAAGCTTCCTGAAAGACCTGGGTATGGAATAGATTCTCACCTGTCACAGTCCTGCTATTATGGCGCCAGGGGACACAAAAGGTAATTACCATGTCTGCAAATAGTACTGCAGATGACCACTAGAGGGCGTAGTCAATGTAGCATACAAGAGAAGAGCGACAAAGTCGAATTCTGTCTCTTTTTACCTGGACAATTAAGTATCACGCTCACGTGCACTCCCTGTCGACAATGGACAGCGAGGGGGGGGGGGTTGTGCCCCCCAACAACCCGTGTTGCATGGCACACAACAGTATTGCCTAAATATGTAAGTCTTTATTGATAACTTCTATTTATCTTATATGTACATACACTAAACAACACTGAAGCCTACACACAAGTGTATTTCCTTCATTCAAGATTTTCCATGCCCTATCAACTATGCATATCAACGACTGTAATTCACATTAAAGATTTTACCTTTCACACTAGGACTTACATTCATATAACTCTATGGGAGAAATATGAGGAGGTTAATCCGACAATATTAAAAACAGACATACACACATACACATACTCATTCATCTTGACCAATCCCAACCATTCAACATTCTGGATTAACACCTGCATTACCATTCTAACACTCCCCATCTAGAGAGAAGAACATCTACTACCCACCCCCAACCACCCCTGCCCCTACTGACAACCTACTGTTTTCACCATTTTGAGAATGTCCATCATTGAAGTAAGAACTATATTCGAGTCCTGAAGAAGGTCTAAATGACCGAAACGTTGCATCGTCGACAATAAACATCCAGTTTCCATAACATCCCGTGTTTGTCTACTTTTCTCCACATATAACTCTATATAAACCTTTTTTGTAACTCATGTAATTCTTGTATTCATTCTATTAACTTTGCTCATGCAATAAAATGTGCTTGTAAATTTGTCGTGGATGTTCTTGCTTATAAATCTACATAGATTAATATTAATAGATATGTTAAACTACATACAGACTTACGCTTCAAAGTGTCCTGGTTGTTTCATCTCAACTGATAAGGTTTAGCGGCGAGTTGTGGTACTCAGGTACGACAAATATACGAAGATAACCTTCAAACGTCGAGATCATAGCTCGTTTACTTTACATTAAAAAAATCAATGATATGCCCAGCAAACAGTCCTGATCTAAATCCAATTGAAAATTTTTGGCGGAAATTTTTAGAAAAAAGTTCATAAGAAGTCTCCATTCGTCAAAGAAGATCTATTTACTACTATTTGGTAAATTTGGAACCACTTTGATAAAACATATTGCTTTTAAATTAGTAAAATCCATGTCTGAAAGAATTAAGACTGCCATAAAAGCTCGAGGAGTGGCAAATAAGTGTTAATTCTAATAATTTTATTAATGAATTCCAAATCTTTTGCTTAATATTGGGTTATTGGTCAGAAAACAATGAGGACGTCCCAGAATATCGAGAGAAAACTTGGTCAAAAGAAATTCATCGTATTCCTCATAATAGTGGCATGTTCTTTAAAAAAAAAAAAACACGAGGACATTGTGCTGAACGGATAAATACGAGTCGTGGAGAACCCTTTGGGAGGGGATGATAGGTACGGAGGTTAAACAAATGAAAACGCACTTTTCATTTTTATAATACGGTGTTTAAAAAAAAATATTTTGTTTTCTTATTTAATTTTTTCCCCAAATGTGTTCCTTTTTATTTGGATGATCCTGATCTTATTCTTTATGACGCTCGGACGACTGTCTGAGTTGCCGGCATCTTAAGCCCTGTTGTGAATTACGCCGACCCCCCCCCCCTTACTGATGTGAGGTCCCACGGAATATATCAAATGTATCATTTGATTATACGATACATTTGATATATTCCGAGGGACCTCACATCAGTGAGGGGGGCTGGTGTGCAGTTAAAACCGTTGAGAGGAAGGCCCCGAAACGGTGCACATTCTCTCCTGATGATCCCAAAATCAATTACATAAGATATCAAAAACAAACAAAACAAAAGAATCAAGGAATTGAACTTGTCATCGGTTTTGCAATTAGAATGAGGAGCATTCTACAGTCCGCTCGCTTTATGGTGACTTTCCGTTACTTTTCAAGTAACTTTCTTCCCCATTGATGGAACATTCAAAGTGACATCCCCACTCATCATATTCTGTGCAACCACACTATATTTATTTGTCCTCATTTTTTTGTTTTGCGTTAATCGACCGAAATAATTTTTGGATCATTTATCTTTTATTAAAACGTTTGGTCATTTGAATAAAAATATTTTCCAATCGCTCATTTTTACATTTCTATAAAGACGAAAACAAAAAGACCACATATATCAAAAATAAATAAATTTACGATGTTAACACCTTGAAAAAGTTATTTGAAAATTTCAATTTTGTTTTTAAAAAACTTAAAAAAGAATATTTATACCCTATTTTATTTTAGCAAAATTTTAAAAAGAATATTTTTATTTGGATTGATTCAAAAACAAATGTCCTCTGATGAAATGGATTACATCTTATTCACTTAAAAATTTTACAATGAATTTTGAAAGACTTCGAACCCCAAAGGTGACGTAAAATACGTATTTTACAAAATAACCGCCCCCCCCCCCCCCGCCAGATTGAAAAAAATTATCAAAAATCAAAGAGTTTTCCGATTTTAATGAAATTTTCAGTGCTGATTTATCAATAAATGAATTTTATAATGCATTAGTTATTTTATTTCTAAATGTTCTGATTGTTTTCAGGTCACTTATCTTTGACCCACCCCTTAATTTGGGGGCACAAAATATCGATGGGGTTATATACTTTCGAAACTAATTACAGTATAAATAAAAAGACAAAAGACCGAAGGTGTGAATAGAAGAAAAACAATTAAGGGAGCTATTCTGGTAGAAAATAAATATCGAAAATCGGAAATTAGATGTAAAAAAAAGATGATAAAAAAATGATGATAATAATTATTCGAGAAACAATATAATTAGCTTCTAGAATACCAATGAAAAAATTATGCATCGATATTTGTTCTATCAAAAAGGGTGGGGGCGTAACTTTTCTATTGAGTTTTTCCAAAGATTATTAGATAACAATACTAAAGTAGACTCTTTACTAAATAAAAATTTGTTATTAGAATCTAAAAATATGAAATTTGAAACTTAAAATTAGGCGTTTCATATTTTAAATGAATTTTATCTATTAATTAGATATATAAATTATTTCTGCTATGGTAGGCAGCAATGTTTATATTTATTTTCATTGAATCACTTTGATTGAAACGATTCAGTAATTAAAAAAATAGAATTCGTTGATTAATAAGTCAACACAAAAAAAATTATTAAAATCAAATAATTTCCTGATTTTTGATAATCGTTTTTCATCCACGACGGCCTTCCATACAAAGATAGGTCACGTGACATTTTCTTCTGGTCAAATTTTTGTTATTCGTGTTTAGACCAAATAGAAAAAGATATTTAATTTAAAAGTTATTAATTCTTCTGTAATTAAGTGTATTTATTTATTTTTTTGTTATTGATTTCTAAGAAGAAACTGTTATAAGCCATAAAATCCTAAATTATATGTTTTTACTCCATAAATACATAAACAAAGCGGCCATGTTTGCGATATATTTGAGCAAAATCGACCGAAAATAATAGTTTAAAATGTATTCAAAATTTTTGCACCACCTGGACCCTGACAAAGCGCCTCGAGAATAAGCTAGATGGTACCTGCACAAGAATGCTGCGAGTAGTCCTGAACAAGTCATGGAAGCAGCACCCCACAAAGAAGCAACTATATGGTCACGTTCCTGCCCCCATCTCACAAACCATCCGGGTGAGACGGATTAGGCATGCAGGACACTGCTGGAGAAGCAGGGACGAGCTCATAAGCGACGTTCTCCTGTGGAAGCCAACACATGGACATGCTAACGTAGGACGTCCGCTAAGGACCTACATTGACCAACTATGCGAAGACTCTGGATGCTGCACAGAGGACCTCCCAGGGGCCATGCATAATAGGGAGGGTTGGCGAAAGATTGTCATGGATATCCGTGCTGCGCGCGCGACATGATGATGATGATGGATATGCGGTAAGGAAAGATGAAACGAACTCAAATATTACATTAAGAAATTAACATTTCTCAAAAGATGAAATATACGCATTTGTTTCATGAACAAGAAGTAGAAGAAATGATGAAAAATAAATTTCTTTGATGGTTTTTATGAAGAAGTCAAATAAGATACCATACCGAAGACAAAATATCTCTATTTTGTTTACCAAAAAAGAAATGAAAAACATCTTTTCGTTCATATTTCTCTATAGAAACTTGAAAATAGTCAATAATTTAAATAATACAAATATACACAATTAAATGTTATAAAATAATTTCAAACTAAGTAAGCTTCTTCCAAAACACTTTGTTTTATACCCCTTTAACATATCGGTTATATAATTAGAGAGAAGAGAGAGAGAGAGAGAGAGAGAGAGAGAGAGAGAGAGAGAGAGGAGAGAGAGAGAGAGAGATGGTTCTACTTCTTTGTTCGGCTGTTGGGCTCTTCTTAATTCTTGAATAATTAATAAAGACGTTGTTTTTTTATTTATTTATATATTCTTTATTAGAAACAACCCCAGCCCAAAGGATTCAACCGCGCAGATGAGAATCGGCATTTTGAGAAAGGGACTTCTGCGTCTATTCACACTGACTTTCTGTCGGCAACTAACTAAAATTTATTTCTATCTCACCCGTTCTATTGGCGTGTCTCGGAGGGTCAAGTAGGAGATTACCACATGCCAATCATAACGATAACGATACTTTTCCATCCACCTCCGCTATTTGAATCTCCAACGAACTTTGATTCAAAAATATCTACACAATTCATAGGCTACCCATGAATTATATAACAACTTGTCTTGTGATTTTTTGTTTTGTTTTCTCATGGAAAATTGGTTAATTACCTTTTCTCTTGAATACTCACATCTATGGCTTGATAAAACTCAGTAAATATAGTTATCTACATCGATTTATACACATGCACACAGAGGCGTGAACGCATAGAGTTTCTTGTAACTTGTATGTTAGGGTTTTTAATTTTGAGTTGAGAAAATGTTTAGCACAAATATCTAACAAATCATTTCTGTCATTTTGGAATTATAGTTCATATTCTGTTTATTTCAAAGATCTTTTTTTTCTTCTTCTTCTTCTTCTTCTTCTTCTTCTTCTTTCTTCTTCTTCTTCTTATTCCAACTTTCATTAGAATTATGGAACATAATAGCAAATCTTATTCTAAGAATAACTTTGGTAAAAATCAAAATCCATCTTGGAATGAAAGATTGTCTTGTAATACATCAATATTAAAAGGAATCCTGTTTGCAAGACACAATGAACCGGATGTGGTGTCTTTTGTTCTTTTGTTAAAGATTTGCAGGTAAATTTACCTTTGTTTTGTTGTACAGATTCAGCTTTGTTTTTTATTTCAATAAGGAACATTGCATCCTTGCATTTTGATATTTACAAAGACTTATTTTCTAAAAGGTCTTTTATTTCCCTAGTCATTTGCTTGTGTGTTCTTTCTATTAGTTTTTTTTCCAGAAATGCAGGCACACGGGAACATACATGTGTCTATCTGTACATCAATTTCTAATGTTAATTTCATCATCAATCACATCAGAGACACATGAGAACGCATATATATGCGTGCTATGATAAAAACAAAGTATTGGGACTGAATCTTTAGATTCTTAATTTCAAAAAATTGAAATGAAGACATGCACACAACTGAACAACTTATATAATAAAGTAAAGATAAAAAAACATCTACATTAATATCTTGGTGTGTATATGTTATTTAGACAGATCACGCCAATTAAAATAAAATCATAAAGTCAGTCGCCATGTCTTTTTGAACAGCAGTTTTTGGCAAAACACAGGTTTGTGTAAGCGCATCATCCTGAATAAAGCCAATGCATTTTGCTGCATAAACAGTTGTGTAACATTCAGAAAAACAAGTTAGGCAGTACACACAGATACTACACTGATCCTAGGCAAAGAACTGTGGAGCAATATATTTATCCTAGTCTGACTACACAAATATTCTAATGTAAGAGAACAGACTGATTGATTCATTAATTGTTTTTAATAAAATATTAACACGTCTATGATTATTCTAAGCCCAGAAGTTAGAGAATCGCGTTCCTTGTATGTTCATTTTTACAGTTAAAAAAAAAAAAGAAGAATTCTGAATAGGAATATTTTTAAAACATCTATTTGACCCATAAATGGGACCCTAACAGGGGGAACTTAAAAGTAATGACAACAAAGGGGTACTCCGCTCTCCCCGGATATCTAGAACTGTTTAATGACAAAGTAAATATATATACACATTCACTATCACCAGAGCTTGCTTTTTGTGCAAAAAATTGTTTTGTTTGTTTTTTGTTTTTTTTAACAATTTTCTTTATGGAAAAAAATAAAGCAATTAAAAGAAAACCACCCTTCAGGAAAAAAAGAAGATATATATATATATATATATATATATATATATATATATATATATATATCAATATGCTTGTTATCAACCTTGCAACAATCTCTGGTTAAAAATGAGACCATCCAAGATGAAGTGTAAAAATGTAAATCCTGATTATCTGGTGTTACTTGATTGCAGAAATGATATATTTTAAGAGTGTCGTCACCTTAGCTAAATAATGGACCCTTGTTTTTATTAGAAAGACAAAAAGGGAAGGGAAAGAACATGCAATACAGAAAAAATAAGAAAGAGAGGGAAGAAAAGGATATGCTACACAGAAAGAAAGAAAGAGAGAATAATTAGGTGAAAGATATAGAGAGGAGTTGATAGCACTAATCTGTTTCAACCAAACATAATGAAAAGATAAAAAGAAGGGAAGGAGAGAGAGAGAGAGAGAGAGAGAGAGAGAGAGAGAGAGAGCGAGAGAGAGAGAGAGAGAGAGAGAGGCGAAAGTCAGAGAGAGAGAGAGAGAGAGAGAGAGGAGAGAGAGAGAGAGAGAGAGAGAGAGAGAGAGTGTGTGTGTGTGTAGATGCTGTTTAGAATATTGATAGATGCTATGGATATTCATTATTTTTATTATGAGGCATATTGTCTCATGTTTAGTTTCACAAAAAATTCAACAAATACAAAGAACATAATTAAAAAAGTGAAAAAACTGTGTTTTGTAGCAGAAAACTTGCTCTATTCAATGCAATGGCGTTATTATGTTCCATGTATCTGTTTTTTGTTCCCATCGAAATAGAACATTCCTCACAGTATAATTGAAAAACAAATATATATATAAGGATAGAATTAAAGAGGAAAGCAAAAAAATTGATGATAGAACATTTAGACATTTGTTTAAAATTAACTCAGGAAGTTTAAAGAAGAATAACAAATATAATCATTACATTGTGACATGCATACATAGAGACTTTTTTGTACAAACTCATTCATAACACTACATTTACATGCACACACACACACACACACACACATATATATATATATATGTGTGTGTGTGTGTATGTGTATACACACGGATAGACATGCAGAAACATTGATAGTACCTCATGTGCCAATGGAAAGGGGATACTTTCTCTAGAGCGTTTTACTTTAGCTGTCGTCTGAATGTCTAAAGGAAACCATTAAAGTGACAAGACAGAAAACTGAAATACAAGATTTAGTTTTAGTATGTGTATGTTAGGGTGCACACATATTTTCATGTGATAGATTGGATGTGTATGTATGTGTCAGGGTGCGTGTGTGTATGGGTATCAGGAAACATGTATACAGTGTTCGGGATAAATTTGACAGTTTCAGAAGGAAAAAGAAAAAGTGCTTGGTAACTACAAAATTAAATGGATTGTAATGAAATTCAACAGGCACGGAAGTTACACTACTGTCAACAAGTTTCACTCAAAATAATCGGCATTAGCGTCGATCACAGCCTCAATCCTGCTCCGGAACCTGGAAAAGCTGATGTTACAAATTCCCTGGGAAGGGTCTCAAAAACTACCTTAATTCTATCGATTAACTGGGCTTTTGTATTACTGGCACGGCAATTGGTGTCTTTCTCAACAGGCGCCCCATACATAATAATCCATGGGGTTAAGATCTGGGGAGTTCGGAGGCCAAACATTGCGAATGGTGTAGTCGTAAAAAATCACCGACAACGATTTTTTACTTTTCGCAGAGGACCGAATCCTTCTGCCATACATATGATATACCATTGGCTACCCTTGTTATTCAGGGCTTGACTCCACGTAGGCATCTAAGGGTCCTCCAACACTTTCTTTGCAGATTTTCGAGGAATTCTGCTGTAAAAACGCAATCAGATCGTCTGTTATGTTGCTTTCTTCTAGCCTCGTAGTCTCCATTGCAATTCTCCTGTTCATGCCTGATTGTTTTTACAGTGTTCAGGGAGCAATGGGCAGCAACCATAATCTCCTTATTTTGATTGCCGGTGCAGCTCATCATAATACAAGTTATTCTCTTCCATGATTCAGGTGGGTTCCAGTCATCTGTCATCACGTATATGAATGAAGAAGGGTTCAAGCTTTTAAATGATGCGTAGTGTGCGTCAATAACCCCAACCTACGGAGAAGCATAACCAAATATGAATATGTCAAATTTATCCCGAACACCCTGTATGTTGTATGGTCAGAGTGGATGTGTTCATGGAAGTTAAGATGCATGGGGGTATATATAGAAAACTATTTACAGACTAGTTTGTAGGCATAAGTAAAGTAAGTCGACGGGGCGGCCTGAAGTCGGTATCAGCCAGTCAGCGAGGGAGTCTATCCCCTTTTCAATAGCGCTAGACCAAGGAGATTGTTTTTAGCATCTGAGGTGGAGCGCCACACCTACCATCAGCTCCTTACTTTACCGCACAGATCCCTGTGCTACTCATACGCTGAGTTGGCGAGGACCAGTATCGAACTAGGAACCTTGTGGTCTCTAGCCGAACGCTCTACCAACTGTACAAAAATGTATAGGGAGACATTTGATGGGGATATGATAAGAGAAATATGTCAATGTATAGAAAGAACTAAGAAAGAGTAAATAGGCTTATATGAATGTATTTATATGTATATTATAAACAATTAACACGCAACATATTATGCATTTGTTTATTGTATGTGCATGTGCATAAAGTGTGTGTGTGTGTGTGTGTGTGTGTGTGTGTGTGTGTGTGTGTGTGTTTGTGCCTCTATCAAGTAATACGCCCTATTTCAATGGATCATGTGCATTTATACTTCAAGATGTTTTGTGACGGAAGAGAATAAAGAAGAGATCATATGAGACTAGAGATAAACAGGTTTCGAACAAAAGGTAGAAGAGAAGAGGACGTGGCCTAAGAAAACGTCATATATATATATATATATATATATATATATTATATATATATATATATATAATGGAGATTGCGCGTCTGTCTGTAACCGAAACTACGTCCACACCAACGTCACATTTCCATTAGTGATTTACGTTATATTATCAATGGTTATTAAATAATTATAATTTAATTTTAATTAGCTTCTTATTTATTGATAATGTCTCTATTAAGATCTAGCTGAGATAGATTTACCTCAAAACAGCCTATATCATTAATATAATACGACGTGTGTTATATATCATTAAGAAATAAAAGTAAATGATGTGAATAATGTGCATACTGGTTTTAATAAAACCGTGTTTAATAAATAATTAATTGGTGTTATTGATTTCTAATATTATTATTTTATTCTCAAGTGTATTAAAAGCAATCCTATGTATAATTTTATATTGAAATCAATTAGAATAAATTAAAAATAAGTGTAATCTTTTTTGTGTTCGTATTTAATTTCAATTGTTTTTCTAATTCAATATTATATTTAATTATATTAAAACTTAAATACTTTTGGCCGGAACGCACTTTTTTTTCTTTTTTTTTTTTGTATATATAAAAGATTACCACCCAATAATTTCTAATATTTATAAACTTTCTAAAACTCACAAATCTGAAATTCCTTTAAGAGCAAATACTTCTAGTGTACATAGATATTAACCTAATCCGTTCGACACAAAGTCGCAAATATGAAGCATCCAGCGAGGATCGAACTTGTTATTCAGTAGTAACGAATCCGCGAGACTAGCTTGCTAACCATTGCACCACGATCGGGAACCCTATTTCTAGTGTTCAAATCTTTTGCAAAAATACTAACCCCTTTTTTAGGTACTATCAGTGACATATTGTAAACTCCAGTGTCTTACACAACTAAATAATTAATATAAACATGAAAAATTAATTTTTAGCCCGTCTCGATATAAAATCATTATATCCAAGTGTCCATATGTGACTTTTTCTAGAATTTTTCGAATCAGTTCCCTTTAAATATATAATAACCAAAGATTCTTGGTACCTGTGATACATTGAAGACATATTGACATGGTCATTTTTCATCAAGGGAGATAATGAATTCTTAAAAGAAATTTTAACTATCACCAAAAATCAGGGAACTGTCCAATTTTAATGAAATTTTCACCACTTTATTCTTTAATGACATAAATTTGAAAAAAGAAAATTTTTTTTATCAATTCAGAATGTGCGTGTGTGTGTGGTGTGTGTGTGTGTGTGGGGGGGGGGGTCATTTGAAAAAAAATTTCCAGTCCTAATTTTTAAATTTAAAAAAGATCAAAACCTAAAGAACATTAAAAAAAAATTCAATACCCGAAAAAGGTTATTTGAAAATTTAAAAGTTATTTTCTTAAAACTTAAAAAAATAATTTTTGTAGCGTGTTTTTTTTTCCTAGTTTTAGTTTTTCTTTAAATTGATGCAAAAAGGATTTTCTCTGATTCGATTGGCCTATTTTTGTTCAATTAAAAATTATATAGTGAATTTTATACGTTTGAAGGTGGCATGTTGCGCTCAATATTTTTATCATTAACAAAGCTTTATTTAATCTATCTAAAAATGTAAGTTTAAAAATGCGCAATTTTCCGAGATTTTTATATATTCAAAAAATTATTATTAACCTTGTTTTTTGGTTTATGGATCACCAAACGTATTAAAAAAATTCTCTTTCCTTATCATCCGGAATAAGAATAGGCAGTATAATTTTACCGTATGAGCTACCATTGATTTTTTACTTATTTACATGCAGAAATGTATTACTTTTTTATGTCGTGTATACGTATTCATCTCCCTTAAACGGTATAACTGCCCATGGCTAATGGCATATTAATATACAGGGTGATTGTAAAATAACTCCCTATTTTAAAAATCTTATAATTTATTTCTGAATCATTATTTTTACAAGAGATAGATATGAAAAGAGCATACATAACATGGAGTTTTATTTAAATTTCTATATGGCCACCAGCATTCACCTCCAAGCCCAATTGATGCTCAGGAATCGCATCAACTGATCTTTCCAAGAACACTTGTGGAATGGCAGAAATGAATTCTCGTATTCGTCCTTCAAGTTCTTCCAAAGTCGTTGGTTTCGTAGAATAGACTTGCTACTTCAACACCCCCCCCCAAAAAAAAAAGTCGTAGGGGGTTAAATTAGGACTTCTGGCCAGCAACTCATGCGGACCACGTCTACCCATCCATCTCCCAGGAAAATGGCGATTCAGCCATTCACGAACAACAATAGCAAAATGTGAAAGAGCACCCATCGCCATATATTAAGAAACATACATTAAAGAACTAAGAAAAATGTAACTGCATATAAAAATTATAAATAGTTTAAAATATGGAGTTACTTTATCTTCAAAACAATAATTTAACAAAGTCACAAATAAATCAAACAAAATAAAACTCACTATAGATTTTACCCTAGCAACTAATAATACCTTACCTTTTTTAGATGTCTTATTAATAAACAATTACAACAAATTACAATTTAAAGTTTTGTAGTAATAAGAGAACACGACTTGAGTAAGCTTTATTCTACTTAGAATACAGTTGTAGTTTTCTTGGGAGTTTATATAGTTTCACAAAGCTAAAGGGTTACACAATTACTTATTACAAGTTTATCATGAATTTATTAATGAAATTTACTAAAATCATAAAAACAAAATAAAAGATGAAATGGTAGCCTCAAATTTAAATGATGAATGATATATATATATATATATATATATATATATATATATATATATATATATATATCCTTTGCGCAACTTCAGTATCCCAAATCTTTTATCCATCAATGCTAGAATTAAAGATTTTAAAATTCATAAACAAAAAAGTTTCCCAAACAGTTCCAAAATAATCTATTACATAGATATATCATTTTATCCAATAATTCATCTACACACATCACCGAAAATAATTAAACACCCTTGACATACAAATTGTTACTCCTCTAAAACATTTATGAACATAATTAACAATAAAATGAAGAAGAATCAGATTAAATCTGAAACGGACATATATTCAATTATATGGAATGGTTGCACTCTTCAAGAAATTTGTGAAAATACCTAGTTCGATATTAAAAAAAAAAACGCATTTAAGAACACACGAGGGACTTTAAAATTGGTAATGATAAAAATTCCTTAGTAAAACATAACTTAGAATTCAAACATAGTTTTAATCTTGAAGATGCTCGAATGTTAGTTAATCTATTAATAATGGAGATTCGCTTCCGGTTTTTGTCTGTAACAACAATTACGTCACTGCTTACGTCACATTACCCAAAATCGTCATAACATAGAATAAATACACGCAAAATTTGAACATGCAACATTAGACAGTCCTCATTGTTTTTTAAAACAAGTTTTAATAAATACATGACTGGTATTATCTTATTATAATGGGGATTGTGTGTTTTTCTGTCTGTAACCGAAACTATATTACTACTCAAGTCACAATTCCCTTAATTATTTACGTCAAATTCTCCATGATTTAATTCTTTTAAACCTTCAGTTATTAATAAAAATTGCATTATATTATTAATACTGTTAACCATATCTACGTACTAATAACATGCAATTGTATTTATATATACAACAAAATAGCGGTTTACAGTTTGAACGAGAAGGCTAATTTGCATATTGATATTTAAAATTTTATTTTAATAAATATGTGCTTGGTATTATTGATTTCTAATTGTTTGGTTTTATCTTAAGAAATATAAACAACAATCTCGAGGATAAATCTTAAAAGAATTTATTTACAAGAAGAAATAACTGTAATATTATCCTTTACTTCCTATTTTAACTAAATAGTTAAATTAGGAAAATTTACCAATGAAAGAGGGGAGTAATGGAAAATGATGGAATAGTTAGTTTCAAAGTTGTTCTATTTTTCGATTATACCCCCTCTGTTGCAGATCTTTTTATCTGCATTCTTAGTCAGTTTCATTAGCCTTTCTAATTTAATATGATATTTTATTATATCAAATCTTAAATACTTGCACCCGGAGGGTGCATATATTTGCTAGTATATCTATATATAGTTTGTTTTATTTTAATATATATTTAAAGTTTACATTTCAAATTGTTTTATTTTTTAATCCTTTAATGAATTTGATGATTTTACTTACTTAGGGTACAAACTCGCTGACATTGAATTTTTTACTCCCACCCCTGAGGCAAAATGTTTCAAAAATCTATTTTTACATCTTTTATGTAATTGTTTACATTTTTTATTTTGTACTAGTATACATAATAGACGACAAAGGAAGATTGATAAATTCAGAATTATATCTAATTATAACACTATCAAACAATGTCCTTGAAAATATAGTATAAATATATATCTAAATATCTAAAATACCTGTTCAATACTTGGACTGCAGCTGGTTATAATGACATTAACATAATTCTTATTACTGCTGATGAGCAAACAAATGTTTTTAGGTCATGCAAAACTCCTGATTCAATATGACCCCCCCTCCCAAAACACAGAATTTATTGAAAAATGATCGTTTGTAAACATGTCAAGTGAGTGAGACTTTAGAGATTCATCAATTTAAACATAATTTGTTTTATATTCACATTTTAGTCCTACCTAATCAATAACACTACACGATTATTTAATATCTCTGGCTTGAATAAAATCTGATTAGTAATGTTTAATTAAATGTGAATAGTTATTTTAGTAAGACAAATAATTGATTCATTTTTTTAAAGCTTCAAATTTCAAATTATATACAATTACATGATGCAACATTAAAATGGTTTCTTGCTGATTACCTCGATATGATATTTGCGCCCCATAAATATGCAAACCAAAATTAGTTTTTTTTTTATCAAACCACTGGCTATGTAGGACAAACAAACAAATTCTTCCCAAAGATTAAAGATTCTGTGGCTGGAATGATAAACTTTTAACGCTCCTAAGAAAAGAATTCGTTAAAATTAAAATAACATTTATATGTTGATCTGATTGTAGAAATCATGTTTCATCTGTTTATGCAATTTGGACGTAGTATAAGATATTGATGTTGTATGGTTTGTATAAGGGAACTAATGGTATTTGGTGTGACGACTGAGGTTTTGTGTGACTTGTACCTGTTCTGATTTGTATGTGTTGGTGGGATCTAGTGGAGTAGTTTGTTGCTGTTGGTGTCGTGTAGTTGTGGCTCTGCTCTAAAGACACAAAAAAATGATACATTGAGCTAATATTATCCCGATTGCAATTTTTTTAGCACTAGCAGATTTACTAAGCAAAACCAGAGAAAAGGTATGAGATACAAAATATTTTAATGAAATAATTCTAATATTCATTTTTGCAAGATTCTAAGGACATAGAAAACATGATATCATAAGAATTAGTGGTATTGGTTTGAAACTAACACAAGTCCTTATAATGCATTAGTACATCCATAGATACCCTAACACTGAACATTCAGTAAAGAAAGACTGACAACTAACTCTCATCTAAAATGCACATATGAATGTTTCATAAACATAACATGTAATAATACATAACAGAAGACATATGTCCCAAACAAGTTAAGACACACACACACACACACACACACACACACACACACACACATAACCACAATGAAACAAAATAATAACTCACTAATGAAAACCCATAATGAAACAAGTATGACCCATAGTGAAACAAATAATAACTCACTAATGAAACAAGTAATGACCACTAATGAAACAATAATGACCCATTAATGAAACAAGTATAACCCACTAACGAAACAAATAAAACTCACTAATGAAACAAGTAATGACCCACTAATGAAACAAGTAATGAACCACTAGTGAAACAAATAATAACTCACTAATGAAACAAGTAATGAACCCACTAGTGAAACAAATAATAACTCACTAATGAAACAAGTAATGACCCACTAATGAAACAAGTAATGACCCATCAATGAAACAAGTAATAACTCACTAATGAAACAAGTAATGACCCACTAATGAAACAAGTAATGACCCACTAGTGAAACAAATAATGACTCACTAATGAAAACAAGTAATGACCACTAAAAAAAATAATAACTCACTAATGAAACAAGTAATGACCCACTAATGAATCAAGTAATGACCATTAATGAAACAAGTAATAACCCACTAATGAACAAATAATAACTCACTAATGAAACAAGTAATGACCCACTATGAAAAGTAATGACCCACTAGTGATGAACAATAATAACTCACTAATGAAACAAGTAATGACCCACTAATGAAACAAGTAATGACCCATTAATGAAACAAGTAATAACCACTAATGAAACAAATAATAACTCACTAATGAAACAAGTAATGACCCACTAGTTAAACAAGTAATGACCACTAGTGAAACAAATAATAACTCACTAATGAAACAAGTAATGACCCACTAGTGAAACAAATAATAACTCACTAATGAAACAAGTAATGACTCACTAATGAAACAAGTAATGACCCATTAATGAAACAAGTAATGACCACTAATGAAACAAGTAATACTAAAACAATGGAAGGATCTAAAATTTCCCCTTAATAAATTAGCATTGTGATGGAAGGAATAATGTTTGTCCTATTTTGTTCCTTTCACTTCTTTTTCTTCTCTCACTGGTTGACCTTTGTTATTTGCTCCTATTCAACACATTTGATCAAAGTAACAAGTTAA
Source organism: Doryteuthis pealeii (assembly GCA_023376005.1). Lineage (NCBI taxonomy): Eukaryota > Metazoa > Mollusca > Cephalopoda > Myopsida > Loliginidae > Doryteuthis > Doryteuthis pealeii. The sequence continues at coordinate 129,176,311 of CM042144.1, read as the reverse complement.
ATTATGGGGCCACAGGTAGGTGAATTCATTGGAAGACAGGTATGACCTGTCATCAGCAAAGACCTGTTATATGACTAAGGAACACTTGTCACACCTGGATAGCTACCTGCTACTTTGGGTCATCCTGTTATAGTTGAAATATGACAATACACTTGGTATACACGCTTGGATGATTGATCCACAGAGAAATTGGATTTGACAATGGTAAAGAGAAGATTAACGGCTGCTGTCTCATTGGAGAAAACAACCGATGGGACTATTTACAACAACAACAACAAAAAATGACCACAATGATTTTTAGTCTGTAATCTTTGGGTGTACATTACTATAGTGAAAAATAAATGTCAAATTTTTTGTATAGAATTATCAAAAGGAATTCCCTACGCTAATTTATAACAAGTTCGACCACCTGATTGTTTTTGTATACTTATATCAGTACATAAAACATTTAAACTAAATGAGGATAAGGCTTGAATTTAGTGGTAATTTCCCATTTAAATGCGTTTTTATCTTGTAGACTATGACTAATATATAAATGGACAGCAAATATACAAATATCGACACTGAATCTTTAAATTTTGTAAATTTTAAAATTAAAATTACATGAAACAGTTGAGCAACTTTTTTTTGTCTATCACTAACAATAACTTTTATTTTATTGTCAATGCAAGTGATAACAGCTTTGACTGTTATTTATCTAGATTTTAAAATTGTCGACACGTGTTTCTGTTTTTTTTTATACTCCTCTTAAAACTACTACTACTACTACTACTACTACTACTACTACTATATATATATATATATATATATATATATATATATATATATATATATATATATATGATGTTGACTGATTTAAATCATAATACAGGTTGCATTTAAATTCAGCAACATAAAAAAAGGAACAACAATAACATAAAGAAATAATTATAGTTTCATTCAAGTTATTCAAAGTTTTAAAATTCTTGCATGTAAATGTTGAAGTAACATATTTCAATCACAATAAAACTGAACATTGCAAATAATTTGAATCTATTCATCAGACAGAAATAACCCAATTAAGAAAAGACCGTTTTATTTTATATTCATAGTTTAATTTGTGTATTAATCATTTTTGTTGTATATTTCAAACTTTACTTTGTATTTTCTAACTTTGATGATCCACTCAATATGGTGGGTAGTAGTGGCTTGAAGAAAAGAAGCAAAATATCACTTAAAAAACCAAGTCGAAAACACAGGGCAAATTGGAGTTTGTTGATAAAAAGTGGAGATTTTACAAACACAACAAATAAAGTATATTAAACACAAACAAATGGTTATAAAATGGACAAAGAATGGTGTAGATTAACAAACAGACTTTGAAAATAATTACTAATAAGCTCAATCCTCATTGGGTGCCCCTTGCTTGTAGTCTTGTACCCAAACTATACGACATTTAGAAAATAACAACCATGTTAACATGGGTATTTTGTCTTGCTGTTAGGATTATCAAGATGATTTCTTATATTATTATTGATGAGTTAAGTTCTCAGTGTGATCCTCTTACTTGTGACCTTGTGCCAAACCTAAGTTACATGCAGAATATTTATATCATAAAGTAACAAAAATGAAAATCATGAATCAATCAAATGATAGAAAAATGGAGAATGATTTTATTTTTGGAGCACCGACTCCACCTAAAAGATCAAAAGAAATATTCTTAGACAAAGAAATGTCTCCATTTTCAAAACCTGTTGAAGAATTAGGAAAAAAGAAAATAAAGAAAATTCTTCTCCCCTCTCCCACTAACCCCTTTTCTATATTCCTAAAGAAATCTAAAAATATAAAACAAAATTAAGCTCCGACAAGAATAACTAAAAGTATTAACTAAATAATATACAACTATGATGACTTAATATCTTGTATATTTTTCCACTTGAAGTATCACAAAAAGAATTTTGAAAATTGAAAGAAACATGCCCAACTAGCAGTAAACAGGAGTGAAACCATAAATAAATAAAGGATTCTTTATAACACATGAAAGAAACAACAAGGGGAATCCTGGGTGTGACACTAAACTGCATCTGATGGTGAGATTACAGTTATGGTGATCTTGGAGGTGAAGAGTACCCTTTCAATTCTCTTAATTTAACTATTTAGTTAAAATAGAAAGTAAAGAATGAAATTACAGTTATTTTTTTCTTGTTAATCGATTTCTTTTAATATGTATCCCCGAGGTTTTTGCTCATATTCATTAAAATAAAACCAAACAACTAGAAATCAATAATATCAAGCACATATTTATTAAAATCAAATTTTTAATATCAATATAGAAATTAGACTTCCCATTTACACTGTAATCCGCTATTTTGTTGTATACAATTGTACGTTATTAGTATGTAAATAAGGCCAACTTTATTAATAATGTAAAACAATTTTATTAATAATTGATGTTTAAATAAAAACTAAATAATGGAGTGTGTGACATAAATAACCAAGGGAATTGTGACTTGAGTAGTGATATAGTTTCGGTTGCAGATATACAAACTCACAATCTCCATTATAATAAGATAAAAATTGATTTAATGGGTTCCATTTAAAAATATAATATATCATATATTTTATGAAGATGTTATCATTAATAAATATTATCTATGGTATTGTTTTGTTATGGTTATGTTATTTTAATGAAATATTAGCTTATAAAAATCCATTGGATTTAATTTTTCAGTCTTTCTTATAATGAAGAAAAATCTGTTTTTACGGTTCACATTTGTTGTACACGTGTGTGTGTGTGTGTGTGTGGTGTGTGTGTGTGTGTGTGTGTGTGTGTGTTTTCCAAAGGTCCCAGCCTTATGTTTCTTTTGAACAAAGCGGTATTTTTACTATTTTTTTTTTTACTCATTGGTTTAGTTTCTTTGGAGTGAAGTGAGAAGCTACTGTCTCGTAGATATATCTTTCTAAAAATTACTAAGAGGTCAAACACAGAGACATTAAAATGCTTTTCCTTCTTTCTCTATAATCTTCCTCAGTAATCTTTAGAAAGTAGCCCCCCTCCCCCGGACCCCGAAACAAGTCAAGGGTGTCAAACAGCGACCACCTACCACAAATTTCTAGTGGTTTCTATCACAAACGAGGGAAACAATATATGTTAAAACATTTACAGATTTGGGAAACAAAGTCAACAACTTTTGAAACTTTTGAAATTTATATTCTTGAGATGATATTTTTCTCTATGAGATTATTTTATATATTTTGCAAACGCACAACAAATGCATATATTTTGAAACTCGTATTTATCAATGTTGCTCTGTCAGATGATATCAGAAAAAATACAAAGTTATATACTACTATATATAACTAAAATTGATTACATTGATAATCCTATTGCAGTAGTGTGTGTGTGTGTGTGATATTGTTGCAATATGGGATCCATCGTTCTGACCCACAGTGGAAGGTGAAAGAATCCAAACATCTCAATAGACATTGATTTTAGTTTTTAGTGATATAACACTTTCATCTCAGAGAAGATGATAAAGTTTTCAAAAGCATTTGTTGCTTTCAAAATATAAAATAATCTCATAGATACAAAATAATATCATTAAAATAAAATGTTTCAGTTGACTTTGTTTCCCAAATCTGTAAATGTTTTAACATATATTGTTTCCCTCGTTTGTGATAGAAACCACTAGAAATTTGTGGGTAGGTGGTCGCTGTTTGACACCCTTGACTTGTTTCGGGGTCCGGGGGAGGGGGGCTACTTTCTAAAGATTACTGAGGAAGATTATAGAGAAAGAAGGAAAAGCATTTTAATGTCTCTGTGTTTGACCTCTTAGTAATTTTTAGAAAGATATATCTACGAGACAGTAGCTTCTTCACTTCACTCCAAAGAAACTAAACCAATGAGTAAAAAAAAAAATAAGTAAAAAATACCGCTTTGTTCAAAGAAACATAAGGCTGGGACCTTTGGAAAACACACACACACACACACACACACACACACACACACACACACACACACACGTGTACAACAAATGTGAACCGTAAAAACAGATTTTTCTTCATTATAAGAAAGACTGAAAAATTAAATCCAATGGATTTTTATAAGCTAATATTTCATTAAAATAACATAACCATAACAAAACAATACCATAGATAATATTTATTAATGATAACATCTTCATAAAATATATGATATATTATATTTTTAAATGGAACCCATTAAATCAATTTTTATCTTATTATAATGGAGATTGTGAGTTTGTATATCTGCAACCGAAACTATATCACTACTCAAGTCACAATTCCCTTGGTTATTTATGTCACACACTCCATTATTTAGTTTTTATTTAAACATCAATTATTAATAAAATTGTTTTACATTATTAATAAAGTTGGCCTTATTTACATACTAATAACGTACAATTGTATACAACAAAATAGCGGATTACAGTGTAAATGGGAAGTCTAATTTCTATATTGATATTAAAAATTTGATTTTAATAAATATGTGCTTGATATTATTGATTTCTAGTTGTTTGGTTTTATTTTAATGAATATGAGCAAAAACCTCGGGGATACATATTAAAAGAAATCGATTAACAAGAAAAAAATAACTGTAATTTCATTCTTTACTTTCTATTTTAACTAAATAGTTAAATTAAGAGAATTGAAAGGGTACTCTTCACCTCCAAGATCACCATAACTGTAATCTCACCATCAGATGCAGTTTAGTGTCACACCCAGGATTCCCTTGTTGTTCTTTCATGTGTTATAAAGAATCCTTTATTTATTTATGGTTTCACTCCTGTTTACTGCTAGTTGGGCATGTTTCTTTCAATTTTCAAAATTCTTTTTGTGATACTTCAAGTGGAAAAATATACAAGATATTAAGTCATCATAGTTGTATATTATTTAGTTAATACTTTTAGTTATTCTTGTCGGAGCTTAATTTTGTTTTATATTTTTAGATTTCTTTAGGAATATAGAAAAGGGGTTAGTGGAGAGGGGAGAAGAATTTTCTTTATTTTTTTCTTTTTCCTAATTCTTCAACAGGTTTTGAAAATGGAGACATTTCTTTGTCTAAGAATATTTCTTTTGATCTTTTAGGTGGAGTCGGTGCTCCAAAAATAAAATCATTCTCCATTTTTCTATCATTTGATTGATTCATGATTTTCATTTTTGTTACTTTATGATATAAATATTCTGCATGTAACTTAGGTTTGGCACAAGGTCACAAGTAAGAGGATCACACTGAGAACTTAACTCATCAATAATAATATAAGAAATCATCTTGATAATCCTAACAGCAAGACAAAATACCCATGTTAACATGGTTGTTATTTTCTAAATGTCGTATAGTTTGGGTACAAGACTACAAGCAAGGGGCACCCAATGAGGATTGAGCTTATTAGTAATTATTTTCAAAGTCTGTTTGTTAATCTACACCATTCTTTGTCCATTTTATAACCATTTGTTTGTGTTTAATATACTTTATTTGTTGTGTTTGTAAATCTCCACTTTTTATCAACAAACTCCAATTTGCCCTGTGTTTTCGACTTGGTTTTTTAAGTGATATTTTGCTTCTTTTCTTCAAGCCACTACTACCCACCATATTGAGTGGATCATCAAAGTTAGAAAAATACAAAGTAAAGTTTGAAATATACAACAAAAATGATTAATACACAAATTAAACTATGAATATAAAATAAAACGGTCTTTTCTTAATTGGGTTATTTCTGTCTGATGAATAGATTCAAATTATTTGCAATGTTCAGTTTTATTGTGATTGAAATATGTTACTTCAACATTTACATGCAAGAATTTTAAAACTTTGAATAACTTGAATGAAACTATAATTATTTCTTTATGTTATTGTTGTTCCTTTTTTTATGTTGCTGAATTTAAATGCAACCTGTATTATGATTTAAATCAGTCAACATCATATATATATATATATATATATATATATATATATATATATATATATATATATATATTAGTAGTAGTAGTAGTAGTAGTAGTAGTAGTAGTAGTTTTAAGAGGAGTATAAAAAAAAACAGAAACACGTGTCGACAATTTTAAAATCTAGATAAATAACAGTCAAAGCTGTTATCACTTGCATTGACAATAAAATAAAAGTTATTGTTAGTGATAGACAAAAAAAAGTTGCTCAACTGTTTCATGTAATTTTAATTTTAAAATTTACAAAATTTAAAGATTCAGTGTCGATATTTGTATATTTGCTGTCCATTTATATATTAGTCATAGTCTACAAGATAAAACGCATTTAAAGGGAAATTACCACTGAAATTCACTTATCTCATTTAGGTTTAAGTTTTATGTACTGATATAAGTATACAAAAACTAATCAGTGGTCGAAAACTTTTATAAATTAGCAGTAGGGAATTCCTTTTGATATTCTATACAAAAAATTTGACAGTATTTTTTCACTATGAGGAATGTAGCACCCAAAGATTACAGCTAAAAATCATTGTGGTCATTTTTTGTTGTTTTGTTGTAAATAGTTCCCATCGGTTGTTTCTCCAATGAGACAAGCAGCGTTAATCTCTCTTTACCATGTCAATCCAATTTCTCTGTGCGATCAATCATCCAAGCGTGTATACCAAGCTATTGTCATATTTCAACTATAACAGGATTGACCCAACAGTAGCAGCGTAGGCTATCCAGGTGTGACAAGTGTTCCTTATCATATTAACAGGTCTTGTGAGACAGGTGTCATCACCTGTGCTTTCCAATGAATTCACCTACCTGTGCCCGCATAATTTTAACTTTACTTTGATCAAAAGTGTTGAATAGGCAAATAACAAAGGTCAACCAGTGAGAGAAGAAAAAGAAGTGAAAGGAACAAAATAGGACAAACATTATTTCCTTCCATCACAATGCAATTTATTAAGGGGAAAATTTAGATCCTTCCATTGTTTTTAGTATTACTTGTTCATTAGTGGAGTCGATTACTTGTTTCTAGTTAATGGTCATGTACTTGTTCATTAGGAGTCATACTGTTTCATTAGTGAGTTATTATTGTTCACTAGTGGGTCATTACTTGTTTCATTAGGAGTTATATTTGTTTCATAGGGGTCATTACTGTTAACTTATGGCGTCATACTTGTTTCATTAGTGAGTTATATTGTTTCTAGTGGGTTTTATTTTTCATTACTGGGTCATTACTTGTTTTCAATTAGTGGGTATTACTGTTTCATTAGGGGTTATTATTTGTTCACTAGTGGGTCATTACTTGTTTCATTAGTGAGTTATATTTGTTTTCAACTCAGTGGGTCATTTACTGTTCATTAGTGGTCATTATTGTTTTCATTAGTGAGTTATTATTTGTTTCATTAGTGGTTATTACTTGTTTTCATTAATGGGTCATTACTTGATCATTAGTGGGTCAATTACTATGTTTCATTAGGAGTTATTATTTGTTCACTAGTGGGTCATTACTTGTTTCATTAGTGAGTTCATTATTGTTCACTAGTGGGTCATTAGCTTGCTTTCATTAGTGGGTCATACTTGTTCATTAGTGAGTTATTACTTGTTTCATTGTGGGTCGTTACTTGTTTCAATTAGTGGCGTCCTATGTTTCATTAGTGAGTTATTATTTGTTTCACTAGTGGGTCATACTTGTTTCATAGTGAGTTATTATTGTTTCACTAGTGCTGGTCATTAAACTTGTTTCATTATGGTCATTACTTGTGTCATTAGTGAGTTATTATTTGTTTCGTTAGTGGGTTATTACGTTGGTCATTAATGGTATTACTTGTTTCTTAGTGTGTCATACTTTTTCATTAGTGAGTTATTATTTGTTTCACTGGGTCTTACTGTTTCATTAGTAGTTATTTATTTGTTCACTAGTGTCATACTTTGTTTTCATTAGTGGCGTCTATACTTGTTTCATAGTGAGTTATATTTGTTCATTAGTGGGTTATTGGTGTGTGTGTGGTGTGTGTGTGTGTGTGTGTGTTGTCTTAACTTTTTGGGACATATGTCTTCTGTTATGATTTTAAATGGTTATGTTTATGAAACATTCATATGTGCATTTTAGATGAGAGTTAGTGTCAGTCTTTTCTTTACTGAATGTTCGTGTAGGGTATCTATGGATGTATAATTGCATCTATAAGGACTTGGTGTTAGTTTCAAAACCAATACCACTAATTCTTATGATATCATGTTTTCTATGGCCTTAGAATCTTGCAAAAATGAATATTGATATATGTTCATTAAATATTTGTATCTTCTCATACCTTTTCTCTGGTTGTGCTTGATAAATCTTGGCTATGCTAAAAAAAAAATTGCAATCGGGATAATATTAGCTCAATGTATCATTTTTTTTTGTGTCTTTAGACAGAGCCACAGCTACACACACCACAGCAAGCAAACTTACTCACTAGATCCCACCAACACATACAAATCAGAACAGGTACAAGTTCCACACAAAACCTCAGTCGTCACACCAAATACCATTAGTTCCCTTATACAAACCATTACAACATCAATATTTATACTACGTCCAAATGCATAAACAGATGAAACATGATTCTTACAATCAGATCGAACATATAAATGTTATTTTAATTTTAACGACTTCTTTCTAGGAGGCCGTTAAAAGTTTATCATTCCAGCCACAGAATCTTTAATCTTTGGGAAGAATTGTTTGTTTGTCCTACATAAGCAGTGTTTGAAAAAAAAAACACTATTTTGCGTTGCCATATTGTAATGGGGCGCAAATATCATATCGAGTAAGCGACAAGAAAGCCATTTAATGTTGCATGCATGTAATTGTATATAATTTTGAAATTTGAAGCGTTTAAAAAAATGATCATTATTTGTCTGGTACTAAAATAACTATTCACCGATTAATTAAACAACTAATCAGATTTTATTCAGCCAGAGATATTAAATAATTCGTTAGTGTTTATTGATAGTAGCGACTAAAATGTGAATATAAAACAAATTATGTTTAAATGGATGAATCTCTACAAGTCTCACTCACTTGCAGTGTTTACAACGATCATTTTTCAATAAATTCTGTGTTTTGGGAGGGGGGGTCAATGAATCAGAGTTTTGCATGACCTAAAAACATTTGTTTGCTATCAGCATAATAAGAAATTATGTTAATTCATTATAACCAGCTGCAGTCCAAGTATTTGACAAGAGTATTTTAATTAGATATTATTACTACTATTTCCAAGGACATCTGTTGCATAGTGTATAATTAGAATATATTCTGAAATTATCAAATCTTCCTTTTGCGTCTATTATGATATACTAGTAACAAAATAAAAAATTGAAACCTTACATAAAAGTTGTAAAAATAGATTTTTAACATTTTTCACTCAGGAGTGGGAGTAAAAAATTCAATGTCATGCGTAGTACCCTACATAAGTAAAATCATAAATTCATAAAAGGAATTAAAAATAAACAATTTGAATGTAACTTATAAATATATACTAAAATAAAACAAACTATATATAGAATCTAGCAATATATTAGCACCCTCAGAGATGAAGTAATATTAAATAATAATTATAAAAAATTTATTTTTCATTAATTAAATTAGAAGGCTAATGACTGACATAAATATAAACATACACAAGAGGGGGTATAATCGAAATAGAACAGACTTTAAACTAACTATTCATCATTTTTCCCATTACTCCCCTCTTCATTGTTAAATTTTCCTAATTACTATTTAGTTAAAATAGGAAGTAAAGGATAATATTACAGTTTTATTTCTTTTGTAATAATTTCTTTTAAGATATTATCCTCGGAATTGTTGTTTATATTTCTTAAGATAAAAACCAAATATAATAATACACACAAATATTATAAATAAAAATTTTAAAATCATATGCAAATTAAGCCTTCTCGTTCAAACTGTAAACCGCTATTATGTTGTATATATAATACAATTGCATGTTATTAGTAGTAGATATGGTAAACAGTATTAATAATATAATGCAATTCTTTATTACATAACTGAAGGTTTAAAAGAATAATCATGGAGAATTGGGAAAACAGCCGTAAAAATAATTAAGGAATTGTGACTTAAAGTAGTAATATAGTTTCGGGTTACAGACAGAAAACACACAATCCCATTATAATAAGATAATACCAGTCATGTATTTATTAAAACTTGTTTTTTAAAACAATGAGGACCTGTCTAATGTTGCATGTTTTCAGAAGTTTGCGTTATTATTTCTGATGTTATGCGATTTTGCGGTAATGTGACGTAAGCAGATGACGTCAATTGTTGTTACAGACAAAACCGGGAAGCGAATCTCCATTATTAATAGATTAAGCTAACATTCGAGGCATTTCAAGATTAAACTATGTTTTGAATTTTCTAGTTGATGTTTTACTAAGGAATTTTTATGCATTACCAAGGTTAAAGTCCCTCGGGTGTCTTAAATGCGTTTTTTTTTTTATATCGAACTTAGGTATTTTCACAAATTCTTGAAGAGTGCAACCATCCATATAATTGAATATATTCCGTTTCAGATTTAATTGGCATTCTTCTTTCATTTTTATTGTTAATTATGTTTCAAAATGTTTTAGAGGAGAACAATTTGTATGTCAAGGGTGTTTAGTTATTTTCGGTGAGTGTGTAGATGAATTATTGGATAAATGACATATCTATGTAATAGATTATTTTGAACTGTTTGGAAACTTTTTTGTGGTGTTTATGAATTTTAAATCTTTATTCTAGCATTGATGATAAAAAGATTTGGTGATACTGAAGTTGCCCAGAAGGATATAAATTATATATATATATATATATATATATATAATATATATAATATATATCATTTCATCATTTAAAAATTGTGAGGCTACCATTCATCTTTTATTTTGTTTTATATTTTAGTAAATTTCATTAATTAAAAATTCGATGAAATAAACTGTTAATAAGTAATTGTTGTAACGCCCTTAGCTTTTGTGAACTATATAAACTCTCAAGAAACTACAACTGTATTCTAGTAGAATAGAGCTTCTAAGTCGTGTTCTCTTGTTAACTAACAAACCTTTAAATTGTAATTTGTGTAATTGTTTATTAATAAGACATCTAAAAAGGTTAAGGTATTTAGTTAGTTGCTAGGGTAAAATCTATAGTGAGTTTATTTTGTTTGATTTTATTTCGTGACTTTGTTTAAATTATTGTTTTTGAAGATTAAAAAGTAGTAACTACCTATGGTTTAAACATTTATAATTTTTATAGCGTTACATTTTTCTTATTCTTTAATGTATGTTTCTGTAATATATGGCGAATGCGGTGCTCTTTCACATTTTGTATTGTTGTTCGTGAATGGCTGATCGCCATTTTCCTGGGAGATGGATGGGTAGAGTGGTCCGCATGAGGTTGCTGGCCAGAAGTCTAATTTAACCCTACGACTTTTTTTTTTGGGGGGGTTGTGAAGTAGGCAAGTCTATTCTACGAAACCAACGACTTTGGAAGAACTGAAGGACGAATACGAGAATTCATTTCTGCCATTCCACAAGTGTTCTTGGGAAAGATCAGGTGATGCGATTCCTGAGCATCATTGGGCTTGGAGGTGAATGCTGAGTGGGCCATATAGAAAATTAAAATAAAACTCCATGTTAGTATGCTCTTTTCATATCTATCTCTTGTAAAAATAATGATTCAGAAATATTCTGTCGCTAAAATAAATCAGATACCCTGTTATTCATCGTACTCGTTCCTATGCCGATAGCACAACACACGCTGCTGTGATTCTTCAACGTTTAAGGGAGATGAATACGTAGACACGACATAAAAAAAAGTAATACATTTCTGCATGTAACACTAAGTAATCAAATCAATGGTAGCTCATACGGTAAAATTATACTGCCTATTCTTATTCGGATGATAAGGAAAGAGAATTTTTTAAATACGTCTTTGTGATCCCATAAACCAAAAACAAGCAGTAATAATAATTTTTTGAAATATATAAAAATCTCGGGAAACATTGCCGCTTCAGTCCTCATACCTGAGTCCTTCCTGCGACCCATATAAAAAGTTCTCCTTTCGCAACATGCCACCTTCAAACCGTATAAATATTCACGTAGATAATTTTTAAACTTGAACAAACTAATAGCGATCAATCGATATCAGAGAAATATCCTTTGCATCATTTAAAGAAAAAACTAAAACTAGGAAAAAAAAAACACCGCCTACAAAAATTATTTTTTTAAGTTTTAGAAAATAACTTTAAATTTCAATAACCTTTTTCGGGTTTTTGATTTCTTTTTTCAATGTTCTTTAGTTTTTGATCTTTTTTAAATTTAAAAATAGGACTGGAACATTTTTTCTTTTCAAAGACCCCCCCCCCCCACACACACACACACAACACACACACGCACATTTGAATGATAAAAAAAATTTTCTTTTTCAAAATTTATGTCATTAAACAGAATAAAGTACGTGAAAATTTCATCTAAAATTGGACAGTCCCTGCATTTTGATAGTTCTTAAAATTCTCTTTAAGAATTCTCATGGTCATCCCTTGATGAAAAATCCCATTCGGTCAATATGTCTCTCAATTGTATCCACGGTACAAGAATCTTGCGTTATTATATATTAAAAGAACTGATTCGAAAATTCTAAAAAGTCACACATGGACACTATTGGACATAACTGATTTATATCGAGACGGTGCTAAAATAAATTCAATTTTTCATGTTCCTATATTAATTAATTTAGCCTGTTGTTAAGAACACTGAGATTATACAATATGTCACTGATAAAGTACGCTAAAAAAGGGGTTGTAGTATTTTTTGCACTAATCGCAGAAAAACTAATTGCCTTGAACACTAATTTAATATGGGTTCCGATCGTGGGTTCCATGTTAAGCAGCTAGGTCCGCCGGATTCCTGTTTATACTACTGAATAACAAGTTCCGATCCTCGCTGGATGCTTATATTTGCGACTTTGTGGTGGGAGAGGGGACTAGAGTAATATCTAGTTACTACAGAAGTATTTGCTCTAAAGAACTTTCAGATTTGTGGTTTAGGAAGTTCTATAAATTATTAGAAATTGTTGGGTCTGGAATCTTTTACTATATACAAAAAAAAAAAAACAAGATGTGCCGTCCCCGCCCAAAAACGTATTAAGTTTTATAATAATTTTAAATATAATATGAATTAGAAAAACAATGAATTAAATACGACACAAAAAAGATTACACTTATTTTTCAATTCTATTACTAATGATTTTCATATGAATTATACCATTAAGGATTGCTTCACTTGAGATATCGAATGAATACAATGTAGAACTTCAACTACACCAATTAAATTTATCTAAACCAGCCGGTTGTTACTAAAACCAGTATGCATCAATTCATTCACATCATTTACTTTATGCTAACCCAACACACGTCACTCAATTTATATTAATAGTGATAGGGCTGTTTCTGACGGCTAAATCCTATCTCAAGCCTAGATCTTATCAGCACCATTTATCCAATAAATACAGTCCGAAGACTAATTAAATTAAATACTTTAATTTTTAAGTTAACCATTGATAATCATAACGTAAATCACTATGGAAATGACGTTGCCTGTTGACGCTAAGTTTCGCTTACAGACCAGACTCGCAATCTCCATCTATTATATATATACTATATAGTTAGTACACTTATATTATATATATTATATATATATGACGTTTTCTTTGAGGCCACTCCTCTTCTCTCTACCTGTTTGTTCGAACCTGTTTTTTATCTCTCTAGTCTCATATGATCTCTTCTTTATTCTCTTCCGTCACAAACAGCTTGAGTATAAATGCACAGATGACCATTGAAAATAGGGCATATTACTTAGATAGGGCACAAACACACACACACACACACACACACACACACACACACACACACACACTTTATGCACATGCACAATACAATAAACAAATGCATAATATGTTGCGTCTTAGTTGTTTAAATACATAAAATACCATTCATATAAGCCTTTTACCGTTTCTTTAGTTTTCTTTCATATACATTGACATATTCTTCCTTATCATATTTCCATCAATGTCTCCCTATACATTTTGTACAGTTGTAGCGCGTCGCTAGAGTACCACAAAGGTTCCTAGTTTCGATACTGGTCCTCGCCAATCAGCGTAATGAGTAGCCCAGTGATCTGTGCGGTAAATAAGGAGTGATGGACGGTGGCGCTCCACCCTCCACTCGACTAACAAACAATCTCCTTGCGTTCTAGCGCCTATTGAAAAGGCGGAAGACTCCCCGCTGAGCTGCTGGATACCACTTCGGCGCCCGTCGACTTACTTTACTTATGCCTACAAACTAGTCTGTAAATAGTTTTCTATATATACCCCGATGCATCTTAACTTCCATGACACATCCACTCTGACCATAGAACATACAGGTGTTCGGTTAAATTGACATATCATATTTGGTTATGCTCTCGTAGTTGGATTATTGGACGCACACTAGCATCATTAAAAGCTTGAACCCTTCTCATTCAATACCGTGATGACAGATGACTGGAAACCCACGCTGAATCATGAAGAGAATAACTTGTATATGATGAGCTGCACGGCATCAAATAAGGAGATTTGGTTGCTGCCCATTGCCTCCCTGAACACTGTAAAACAATCAGTGCATGAACAGGAGAATTGCAATGGAGACTGAGGCTAGAGAAAGCACAAACAGACGATCTGATTGCGTTTTACAGCGAATTCCTCGAAATCTGCAAAGAGAAAAGTGTGGAGACCCTTGATGCCTACGTGGAGTCAAGCTGAGATAACAAGGGTAGCAATGGCGTATATCATATGTATGGCAGAAGGATTCGCGTCCTCTGCGAAAGTAAAAAATCGTTGTCGTGATTCTTTTACGACTACCCATCTCGCAATGTTTGCCTCCGAACTCCCCAGAATCTTAACCCCATGCATTATTATGTATGGGGCGCTGTTGAGAAAAGACCACCGAATTGCCTGCATTAACAAAAGCCCAGTTAATCGATAGAATTAAGGTAGTTGTTGAGACCCTTCCCAGAATTGTAACATCAGCTTTTCCAGTTCCGGAGAGGATTGAGGCTGTGATCGACGCTAATGCCGATATTTTGAGTGAAACTTGTTCGACAGATAGTGTAACTTCCGTGCTGTTTGAATTTCATTACAATCCATTTAATTTGAGTTACCAACACTTTTCTTTTTCCTTCTGAAACTGTCAAATTATCCGCGAACACGTGTTCTGTTCTGGATACCCATACACACACGCACCCTGACAATTACATACAATCCAATCTACACCAGGGAAAAAATATGTTGCACCGCCTAACATACACATACTAAAACTAAATCTGTTATTTCAGTTTTTCTGTCTTGTCACTTAATTTCCTTTAGACATTCAGACACAGCAAAGTAAAACGCTCTAGAGAGTATCCCCTTTTCCATTCGCACATGAGGTACTATCACATGTTTCTGCATGTCTTATCCGTGCTTATACACATACACACACACAACTAATATATATATGTTGTGTGTGGTGTGATGTGTGCATGTAAATGTAGTGTATGAATGAGTTTGTACAAAAAATCTCTATGTATGCAGGTCACAATGTAATGATTATATTTGTATTCTCTTTAAACTTCCTGAGTTTAATTTTTAAACAAATGTTCTAAATGTTCTATCATTCAATTTTTTGCTTTCCTCTTTATCTATCTTATTATATTGTTTTTCTAATTATTACTTGAGAATGTTCTATTTCGAAGGAACAAAAGACAGGATACATGGACATGAATGAACGCCCATTTGCATTGAAAGAGCAAGTTTTCTGCTACAAAAACAGTTTTTCACTTTTTTAGATTATGTTCTTGGATTTGTTGAATTTTTTTGTCGAAACTAAACATGAGAACAATATGCCTCATATAAAAATAATTGAATTCCATAGATCTCATCAATATTCTAAACAGAATCTACACACACACACTCTCTTCTCTCTCTCTCTCTTCTCTCTGCTCTCTCTCTCTCTCTCTCTCTCTTTTCTCCCTTCCTTTGAAACCCTTCGCCCCTTCTCTCTTTTTTTTTTTTTTTTTTTCCTTTTTTCTCCTCTCTCTCCGCTCTTCTCCTCTCTCTCTCTCTCTCCTCTCTCTCTCTCTCTCTCCTTCCCTCTTTTTATCTTTTCATTACTGTTTGTTGGAAACAGCGATTAGTGCTATTCAATCCTCTCTATATTTTCACCTAATATCTCTCTTCTTTTTCGTGTAGCATATCCTTTCTTCCTCTCTTCTTATTTTTTTGTATGCATGTTCTTCGCCTTCCCTTTTCTTTCTAAGAAAACAAGGTCCATTCATTTAGCTAAGGTGACACACTCTTAAAATATATATTTCTGCCAATCAGTAACACCACGATAATCGGATTACTTTTTACACTCATCTTGGATGGTCTCATTTTAACCAGAGACTTGTTGCAAGGTTGTAACAAGCATATATATATAACATATATATATTATATATATATATATATATATTAATATCTCTTTTTTCCTGAAGGGTGGTTTTCTTTTAATTGTTTTAGTTTTTTTCCATAAAGAAACTCCGCTGACACTCTGTATATATACCATCTGTTAGTCTAATTACAAGGTCATATCATGGCGCGCTCTTGTGGCTCAACCATCTCCTCACTCTTACAGTCTATCGCATCGTCTCTCTCCCATCGCTGTAGCTGGCGGCAGGGTGGAAATCTCACCGCTCACTATCGACATTACCCCTTGAACTTTACGCTACTCTCCTGCTCACCTTACATTGTATCCTCCATCGAACGATACATCGCCTCATTAGATCTTATGAACATCATCAGATATCGCCTCGTCTCTATATGATGTGCCTTCATACTAATTCTATATCGCTATGTAGAGCCGTATCGTCTCATCTTACTTCCATCTATCTCTTATGCTGCTGCGGGGCTTAGAATAACATAGACGTGTTAATATTTTATTAAAAACCAATTAATGAAGTCAATAGTCTGTTCTCTTACATTGTAATATTTGTCGTGAGCGCTAGGATAAATATATTGCTCCACAGTTCTTTGCTAGATCACGATGTAGTATCTGTGGTACTTGGCCTACTTGTTTTCTGAATGTTACACAACTGCTTTATGCAGCAAATGCTTGGCTTATTCAGGATGATGCGCTTACACAAACCTGTGTTTTGCCAAAACCTGCTGTTTAAAAACATGCGACTGACTTATGATTTATTTTACATTCTATCTGGCTAAATAACATATACAACCAAGATATAATGTAGATGTTTTTTTATCTTTATTATTATTATAAGTGTCAGTGGTGCATGTTCTTCATTTCAATTTAAAATTTGAAATTAAAATCTAAAGATTCAGTCCAATGCTTTTATCATAGCAGCATATATATTGCGTTCTCATGTTCTCTGATGTGATTATGATCAAATTAAACATAGAAATGATGTACCAGATAGCACATGATGTTCCCGGTCCTGATTCTGCTAAAAAACTAATAGAGAACACCAAGCAAGATGACTGGAAATAAAGACCTTTTAGAAGAATAGTCTTTGAATATCAAAAGCAAGGATGCAATGTTCCTTATTGAGTTAAAAAAAAAAGGCTGATCTGTACAACAAAACAAAGGAAATTTACCTGCAAATCTTTTACAAAAGAACAAAGACACCAATCCGGTTCATTTGGCTTGCAAACAGGATTCCTTAAATATTGATGATACAAGACAATCTTCATTCCAAGATGGATTTTTGATTTTTACCAAAGTTATTCTAGAATAAGATTTGCTATTATGTTCCATAATTCTAATGAAAGGTGGAATAAGAGAAAGAAGAAGAAGAAGAAGAAGAGAAGAAGAGAAAAGAAGAAGAAAAAAAGATCTTTGAAATAAACAGAATATGAACTATAATTCCAAAATGACAGGAAATGATTTGGTTAGATATTGTGCTAAACTTTCTCAACTTCAAATTAAAAACCCTAACATACAAGTTACAAGGAACTCTTATGCGTTCACGGCCTCTGTGGCATGTGTATAAATCGATGTAGATAATATATTACTGAAGTTTACAAGCCATAGATGGAGTATTTAAGAGAAAAGGTAATAACAATTTTCCATGAGAGAAACAAAACAAAAAATCACAAACAAGTGTTATATATTCATGGGTAGACCTAGAATTGTGTAGATATTTTTGAATCAAAGTTCGTTGGAGATTCAAATAGCGAGGTGGATGGAAAGTATCGTTATTCTTATGATTGGCCATTGGTAATCTCCTA
>CM042144.1:129117513-129157949 GCA_023376005.1 Doryteuthis pealeii | reverse complement strand
TACTCTTTATACATCCCTAACCTTAACTACTTACATTTTAACAATGAACAATACTCATTTCTTAGTACTGTCTATTATCTTATAGGGAAAGATGAGGAGAAACAGTTTAACGAATAGAGAAGACATTGTAACCTTAATTATAAAGAAACAAAAGATACAATTCATAAAAAAAAAAAAAAACACATAAACACTCTCTTATATTTCTATAGACAGTTACAGCATTCAAAAACAAGGAAAATAGTTACACGTTTTCTTAATATTGTATTTAATCTATAGGACACTTACAAGTGCTTATCAAAAATACACTCGTTTATTCTATAGAAAGAATACGGACGACAATATACCATTACAAATAACACCTTTCTTTAATTAATCTATAGAAACACTTACATGTTACAAAACTCTATTTATTTAATCTTATAGACAGACTTACATAATATTAGAAACCATACAAAACTCTTAATAATTGAATTATAATAATCTATTATTTTATTTTCTTCTTTCTAGTTTTTATTTTCTTTTTTATAATAAATTATTTATAATTCACATTTTTTTAAAAAAAATTAATAAAAAAAAAAAAAAAAAAATAAATAAAAAAAAAAAAAAAAAATAAAAAAAAAAACAAAAAAAAAAATAAAAAAAATATATTTTTTTTTATTTTAAAATAAAAAAAAAAATGTATTTTATTTTTATTTATAACTTTATATTTTAACAACCACAAAAATTTTTTTTTATTTGTTTTATTTTTAAATTTGTCAAAAAATAAAAAAAAAAAATTTTAAATTTATTTTTATTTCATTATTAGTCTTTTTTCATTTCTTATAACTTTTTTTAAACAAAAAAAACACAAAGAAACAAAACACACAAAACAACAAAAACAACAAAAACTCAACCGGGCACCCGAACTTTTTTAATTTATTTTAAATTCCAAATAAATTTTTCTAAATATGTTTTATTTTATTTAATTATATTAATATAATTTATTTTAATTTTATTATTTTTTTATTTTCAGTGTGCAGATAGTGGTATGGTCACGCATCTGACGGAGAGCTAATACCTATTCCTCTTCTGAATTTTGGTGGGGGGTTTAATTTATAATATATTATATAGCAATAGAGAGATATCGTTCGCGGGAGGAGGCACTGTAAATGAATATAATATTTCTTTTTCTCTCCTTTATTTATTTCCTCTTTCTCCCTTTCTTTCTCTTGCATATCAGATAAACAATAGAAGAACTAAATAATATTTTCAACGATAAAAAGAAAGAGAGAAATGTTTTCGGCGTTTATCTTTTTTTTTTTATTATTTTTTTTTTTTATAATTTTTTATTGTTTTTTTATATTATAATTTTTTTATATTTTTTATTATTTTTTATTTTAATTTTATATTTTTTTTGTAATAAATCTTTTTTGTTTAATTTATTTATATTATTATAGTTAAATTATTTTTTTTTATTGTTTATTTATTTTATTTTTTTTATATTTGACCTTTATTTTTTTTTTATTTTTTAATATTATTTATTACCCTTTTTTTTTTTTATTTTTATTTTTTTTATTTCATAATAATTTATTTTTATTTATTATTTTTTTTTTTTTTTTTTAATTATTTTTTTTTTAATTGAATTTTTTTTTTTTTTTATTTTTATTATTAATTTAATTTTTAATTTTTTTATTTTTTTTAATATTATATTTATTTTATTTTTATTTGTATTTTCTTTTTATTTTTTTTATTATATTTTTTATAAAGGTAAGTGAGGGGGAAAAAGAAACTGAAAAGATGGTGTTTAAAAAATAGAATTGGAATAAATGACAATTAAAGGGGTAACAATCAAAAGAAGAAGGGGAGGCAAACGACAAAAAATAAAAAAAATAAAAAAATAGGCAAAAAAACTAGAAAAAAAAAAGTTTGAGAAAAACAAAGAAGACAAATTAACTAAAAAAAATTAAATATTTATTTAATTTTATTAATTTTATAAAATAATTTAATTAAATTAATCTAACCAACTTATTAACCCCAGAGAAATAAGAATATTTTCCAAAGTAGCAAATTTTAAAAAATAATAAAAATGTTTTGTTTTTGTATTGGTTCATTAATTAAAATTTGTAAAAATGTAAAAAAATATGATAAAAAAAAATTTTTAAAAAAAATGAAATTAAAATAAAAGAAAATCTTTAGTCTAATTCAGTCATTCTCAATTCAGTATTGGGGTGGGGGTGGCAATGCCATGAAATAAAGACATTTTTCGCGGAAATAAAAGATGAAGGACATATTTTTCTAATTTAGTGATGAAGCCCTATTAGATATATCATTTAATATTATATATTTACTAAAAATATATTTACCCCCCCGCATTAAAAAAAAAAAAAACCAACAACCCGTCTACGCAACGAAGGCAAGGAATGCCGAAGACAACAAGGTCAATATTCCTCTTCTCTCCCTCCCTTTTAAGTTCTTTTTAAAAAGAGCGTGCGGAGTTTAAAAAAATAAAATAAAAAAAAAAAAAAAAAAAAAAAAAAAAAAAAAAAAAAAAAAAAAAAAAAAAAAAAAAAAAAAATAAATAAAAAAAAAAATAACCAGTTTGAATTCACTCCAAACCCTCAAGCAAGCCCCCCCAGAAGTTTTCCACGTTCTACTCCCCTAGAACTTTGGGTTACCCTCCCACTTCAGCCAATGGTTAAAGGAGAGTCACAGTCTGCGTCACGTGCTTTTTTAACCCCATTAGCTTGAAGTGGAAGAATTGTGATTCATAACCTTTCCCACATAAGTTATTAAAGAAAGCGAGCCATTGTAATAATATTAATATTATAATAGATATAAAAAGAAGAGAGAGGAAGAAACAGAGAGAGAAAATGTGGGCTCTCTGAAACGTGTGTGTGTGTGTGTGGTGTGTCGTGTGTGTGTGTTGTGTGTGTGTGTGTGTCTGTCTGTCTTCCGTCTGTCTTTTCTCTTTCCGAATC
The DNA here is from genome assembly GCA_023376005.1 of Doryteuthis pealeii. Lineage (NCBI taxonomy): Eukaryota > Metazoa > Mollusca > Cephalopoda > Myopsida > Loliginidae > Doryteuthis > Doryteuthis pealeii. The sequence goes on along the minus strand of CM042144.1, from coordinate 129,154,992 downwards.
AAAAAAAATGTAAAACAAGTAGAACAACTCGACGACCTCGGAGAAGAATTTTATTTTTTTTCCAAGAGGGAGAAATAATTTAAGAAGTTAAGAGTTTGTCATATTTGAAAAACTATGAAGAAATGATACTTTTATTATTAAAGTATCGCACACCATTCTTTGGACATTCCTTTTTTCTATGAAAAACTTACAAATCACTATTAATTAGGCATTGGTGATTGGTCGAGTGTAACAAAAGTATACACAAAACACTGCAATGTTTCTCTTTCTCCACCATTAAATAACAATGGCCTCTGGCTACCAATCTTTGTACATGGTCGCCACAAGAAAAAAAGAAAAAAGATTTCTTTTTTTTTTTTAAACTGACATTTCCTAACAAATAATTTGTGATTCCCATCAACTTATTTGTCCCTTAAAAAGTTTCTTACTCTTCCTTGGAAACCATGAATAAAAAAAGTTTCTTTAATGCTTCATGTTACTTTGTTTATCTTTTAATTGTCATTAGTGTATTTTAATGGTGTCTTTCTAATTACTAGAACTCGCTTTTATGTTAAAAAAAAAAAAATGCAGTTTGTTTTGTTTTTGTAATTCTCAGTAGCAAAGAAAAAATTAAAGAGTCAAAGATGGTAGCGAAACCAAAGATTTATCTTAAAATAGAACAAACTTTATTTTTCAAGCTTTGATTCCTATTTTAAACTTTTAGAGGAGGCACGGAACTTAGTCGCAAATACATTCGATAAACCTACTATGATGGCCTTTTTAAAAACATTTTTGTTATATATAAATATCAAAGAACTTTTGTTTAATTTTTATAATGGAGATTCTTGACGACGGAAAATCAAAATCCTACCTAAATTAATCAATTTTTTAAAAAATTCATATGCAATAAAAAAATATGTAATGTATTTAAACCCCCCCCCCAACCAACCGGCCACTGGCAGTTACTGGCGTAGTCATGCTTATCTCCATCGATACACTAAGTATCATTCCAGCATATCACCAGGCGCGTTGTCATACACTTAAGGATGTGACACGAAAGTCAATTTTAAATTTGGTCCTCAACTCTTCATTAAATCTCTTATAATACATATGTTTAATTAAAAAGACCAATCTCCCCATTTATTCCTATCCTTTTATTTCCCCATAATTTCCTTTGAGAACTGTATTATCTTAAGCACAAGAAGAATCATGTTTTATATATGGTGATTGCCGCTTCTTCACAAGAATAAGCCATTTCTACAAGTAGTTCAGTTGTGAGCAGTGTGAAGCAACGCAGATGGCCCACGGGGTCCAGCTTGTTTTTATGTACCCTATCACATCATGAAACACTCGACATAAAAGGCCTGCACAACAGGGTCAGAACTTCAAGGTAGGAAATGTTTCCATGGGTCCGTATTTGTGTCCTTCAGCGATAGGAGGGCTCGAGTCACCTACCCAAACTTCTTACAGCTACATCGGCCTGTCTTTCCATTGAGGATGCGTATAGGCCCACCCTTCTGTTCAATTGGTCCTCTATAAGTTGAAACTGAATGCAAGGGCAATTTATATTATATAATATATATATATATATATATATATATATGGTGAGTCAAAAGTAACGAGCATGAAGCTGTATTTACCAAGATAGAAAAGACAACAAATGAATGGACGTCATTTTTTTTCAGAAATTTAAGCGTGTGTCATAGAAGTCCTGAGATTGAGTTGGTATTTACCGCAAATAGAAATTGGACAATGATAGTGTTCGTGTTTTTTTTTACAATATAAGGTGTGTCAAAAAGTACAAAAATTGTAACTTTTTGACACCCTTGGATATATATATTCAGTCTCAAATAATTCATGTAAAGATTGATATGAATATACTTCTACTTGTGTGTGTGTGGTGTGTGTGTGTGTGTGAGAAGAGAGAGAGAGAGAGAGGGGGGGGAAGAGAGAGAGAGAGAAGTGTATATATATATATATATATATATATATATATAGCCTATTAGTTCTCCTGAAGAATGTACATCTTAAGCACACTGTACTTTTTTCTCTCTAAACCTCATACACATACATTCACACTCGAGTATATATATATATATATATATATATATATATATATTTCTGCTTGAAGGCAATTATAAATGCATGTATCGAATAAGATTCGATAATTATAGAAATAATCTTGACAAGTAAATCCCGCAAAGGATGGCTCGCTATGTAGAACACCGTACAGACTGTTTCGACTTTATTAAGTCTCTCAGCGATGTTACTAACGACTCCCCCTCCGACAGGAATCGAAACCGGGACTTCACAGGCATAGTCAGAGACCATATCCGTTCGGCCGCCGGTACATAGCGAACAATCCTCTGCGAAATTAACCTTGTCAATGATGATACTATATTACACGCCCTGCCGCCCCTGCCATATATATATATATATATATATATATATATATATATATATACGGGACACTGCTGGAGAAGCAAGGACGAACTCATAAGCGACGTCCTCCTGTGGAAGCTAGCACATGGGCATGCCAGTGTGGGCCGACCAACAAAGACGTACATTGACCAGCTCTGTACGGATACAGGATGCTGCATAGAGGACCTCTCGAGAATGATGAGCGATAGGGATGGAGGGAGATAGATTGTCATGGATATCCGTGCTAACAGCGCGACATGTTGATGATGATGATGATGATGATATTTATAAATAAAGAATGTGTAATATCAGTAATAAATCATATACAGATTTAAGTTAGGATAAAATCAAAGAGTCTAAAATACACTTATTCTTGTTAATAAGACCCAAATAATCAGAGTCCCATACATAACCGTATTGACATACTCAGGTGTGTAGGTACATTTTTTTTCTTGTTTGGTAAAACTACTGGTTCATTTTGGTTTGTTTTTTTTTGTTTTGTTTTTTTACTCTTTCTCGTTCATCAGCTGTTATACTATCTATCGTGTCAATCCATTAATACAAATATCATAATAAAATACACCATAAAACACAATAACAAAAAGTAAGTAATCTTCGTTCCTATAATATTTGAGATTTCTTCATACGGAAAAATTCTCCGGTATTTGGGGTATACCATGATTGATTTTTTTTTTTTTTTTTGGTTTCACATCGCGAAAACTAAATCCGTGATTTCGTTCACCTCTCCGGAAGCTTTCTGGTCTTTTAACTTCTTCATCCTAGCCAATGCTGTGAAACGTCTAATCCAAGTTTCGACGTATTCTGAGTCCTATAAGGAACTTAATGGTCCTATCGGCGACACCATATTGTTATGAAGTCAATCAGTCTCAGGAACACACGTTGTCTTCAGGAAATTGTTGTAGCTGTTGCCTTACTACTGAGGTAGACTGCTTTTATATAGTATTACTTCATTGGCATATGATACTACACCTTCATTTTCTTTTTTAAAGTCAACTGAATAAACTATTTTTTTATAATATGAATGTTTAAATTAATCAAATTCCTCTCTAAGAAAAGCAAAGACAAAATGAGATTTGATCATGCGGAATACTTGGTATTTTATTTAATGTAGCAAATTTATTTTTATGGCATTCTAATCAGTTTATTCTTACATAGTTCTCATATAGATCTTTCATCTACAGTGACACCTTGTCGCCTAAACATAGAAGCTTTATATCACTTGAGATGGGTGTGCACAAACTAGATTCTTTAAAATCTTATTTTATCAATTAATTAATTCAAATAATTAATTTTGATTAATTGAGTTGCAGTTAATTTGGTTCTGTTGATTCAGCTAAATCTTAAGACAAGCCAAAGGGGTGGGAAGGTATTTCATAATCACATCAAAGTGGAACATCTAAAGAAATTATTATTCCCCATATCTCAATTGTTGCTACGTTCATGACCTGATCAGAAAAGAGAAAATCATTCAATGTTCTATTCTTCATCCCACCGCAAAAAAATCCATTTATATCAAATAAAAGAATAAAGTTGCTGTTCAAGTGAATGCACATAACTTCGCAAATGACCTAACCCCTACCCCATCACTGGATTTTTTTTTTTTAAAGAAGATATCAAGTGTTTTAATATTTATCTTATTTCGCTTTTGAATCTCTAGTTAAGGTTTCTCATCTTTATTCATTTACTTTGCTATTAAAATGGTTTTAGTTTTTTTCAATATTTTTACTTTTGTTTCCTGCTTAAAGAATGAAAACTTTGATAGTTTTTAAAACAAAATGTTGTTAGACAGATTTTAAAAATCGAATTGACTAAATAAAAAAACTATCAGGCTTCAGTTGTTATATTCACTCTATAATAGTTTTTCACACCAGTTTTTACTGGTGGTTTTTCATTGGATGCGGAGTGACTGCAAGTCTCCTTAGGGATTCAGAGTTCTTCTAAGTATTCTAGCTGATTTTAACAGTGCTGTGGTCTGGATGGTCTGGATGGTCTTGATTCTTTCGCTGGTCTCTTCCCAAGGCCTTTGAGAATCGTTCCCAGGACTCCAACTACAACTGGTATCACTGTCACCTTCATATTCCACGGCTTCTCCAGCTCTCTGGCGAGATCCAACTATTTGCTTAACTTTTTGCTCACTTTTATTTTCACTCTGTTGTTCGCTGGAATTGCAAAATCCACTAAATAACTAGTTCTTTTCTTTTTCTCTGAATGTTTGAGATGAGGCTTGATGATTACTATTATCTGCGTTATTCGGACTATTGCCCTCATCTTCATTGTTATCTGTGCAACGTTTCGGCCGATATGCCCTCCGGTCTTCATCAGGTATTTCTTTTCGGACTCAGGAACCTTCTTGTCGTAATCGGGAACCTTCTTGTCGTAATCGGGAGCCATCACGGAACTTTGAACCCAACACTTTATTCAATCCACGAGGGTATCCTGCTCTCATTCTGCTAACCATAGCTGTGGTATGGCTCCCGATTACGACAAGAAGGTTCCCCAGTCCGAGAAGAAATATCTGATGAAGGCTGGAGGGCACATCGGCAGAAACGTTGTGCAGATAACAATGAAAATGATGACAATAGTCCGAATAACGCAGATAATAGTAATCTTTTCTTTCTGTTAATTAATACTAAGTCTAGTATTCTGGTTGGGATTGGGTGATCTGTTTGTGTCTCAAAGTCAAAGAAAATGTTATGCATCCCATTTACAAAGGCAGATTCTGATTTGTGCATCTACCATTTGTTTGTATAGTCAATTTTAATCTCTTGTACAATTCCTATTGTATTATCTTTTTCCACCCAGTCATACCTAGTCTTCTATTTGTGCCAGTTTATTGCCTTTGCTTATCACGTGATTAACTGTTTCATCTCACCACATAACCTATACTAGATATTCCTCTGTGTATTAATATTTTTTGCTTGGACATAATTGCTTCTTATAGCTTTATCTTTGCTGCTATTAAAACAAGATTCAGTGTCTCCATTCACGTTTTTTTTTCCTTTTTAGTTATGTCCAGGTCATCTGTGCAATTTCCTTACTTTGTCACTTGAAGTATCCATACAGTCAGGCAGTTGTTTTTTCTTTCCATTTATGTTTTATAGATTTTTTTTTTATTTCATTATTGTTTATCTTTTTTCCTTGGGTTATTTCTGTACATATTGTTGTCACTGGCTGCTGTAATCAATCTTTCTTTGCTCTTTTTTTTTATATTCCCTGAGTTCTTAATTTGCTGCATCTACTCAATTCTCAATGCTGATCAATTCCAATATGATTTCTTAGGTGTAAGGCCTGAGTGTGTAATCATCAATTTTCATATTCCTGGGTTCGTCTGTCTGATTTAAGAATGAGCAAGGGAACCTTACAACAAGGGAGACTGATCAGGTATTTATTCCTTTGATTAGATTTCTGATGCAGAAGTTGGTTTTTGGCAAATTTTCTTCCTCTCGGTTTTCTTTTATCTTTATTTAGTTGGTAGTATCCATGCTGGAGAAGCAAGGACGAACTCATAAGTGATGTTCTCCTGTGGAAGCCAACACATGAACATGCCAGTGTGGGCCGCCCAGCAAGGACCTACATCGACCAGCTATGTAGAGATGCTGGCTGCAGCGAGGAAGAACTCCCTGGGGCGATGAATGATAGGGAAGGTTGGCGAGAGATTGTCATGGATATCCGTGCTGCCTGCACGACCTGATGATGATGATCCACTTTTAATATCCCCAGATATTTGTAGTTTTCTTTTTCTCCGCTTGTTCTCGTGCTTTCTTGATTTGGTAGTAGTAGTAGTAGTAGTAGTAGTAGTAGTAGTAGTAAATTGTGAGTTCATATCTTGTCCTCTTCAAAATCAATTTTAAATTGTCACAATATTCCTGCACAAAGTTAGTTGTCATTCTAAATGAAAGTATAAGCATTGGGTGTAAGTTGTTTTAGAATGAAAAATGTTTATTTCATTCTGACTGATACTAGAACGTCTGACCTTGTAGCTATAAAAAGAATGCAACATTTCTTCTTCATAAACACGTAGTGGCGAAAAAGAAGCATGTTCTTTTACACTGACAGAAACATTCATTCTTACACACAAAATATAAAATTACAAATACATAAAATGAATCTTTATCAGATTTCCAAGAAAATCCTTTTAAAAAAAAAAGATCAATGGAGATTTTAAAATAATCTTGATAAGAAAACACCCAACTTTTATTCTGTGTCTTTGACAATGCTGAATTCGCTTTTAATTAAGTGTCAATAAAAAAGGTTTTTAAAAATACAACATATAAATGACATAAAATATTAACTAGGATACAAATAAGTAAATACATCTATAGAGAGAACGGAATAGTTCAGAATTTAGCAACGAAAAAAGAAATAATGTTCTTATTTCTAAAATGTTAAGATATTTAGATATGCCTTATATAATGAATGTTCTCATAGAAAACCTGATTTTAACAAATGTGCACAAAGAGAAATTTAGAAGAGAGAGAAGTGTTTTAGCTATATAATTGTTTTATGGGATTGTTTTATGTAGGAAAACGTGTATACAATTGATCTTTAATGGTTTCTGCATTATTAAAATTATCTCGTCTGATTTTCCCAGTGAATATAACAGTTTATAACTTTGAAATAACCCATTTTCCTGCTAGTTTTACTCTTGTTAAAAATAACATAAATATTCATATACTTTTAACACAAATAAAACAATATTATAGAATATAGAAAGCAAAACCCTTACAAAAGATATAAACGTCATCTCAAATGCACTAAATGAACTTTATTTCTATTTACCTTCTAAGTTAAAGAACCAAATATTTTACATGAAAAACCTAAACATTTATTCTGTGTTTATGAACTATATTGTTTTAAAAATTCTTTTAGTTGAACTAATTTTGAGTCTTTTAGTGATGCTGAATCTAAATATTTTAGTCTTGTCGATTTAGCTCTCATTTTTTGAGACAAAATCAAATTATAATTTAATTCTAACATCAGTTGTAAGGAAAGTAAAGTCGACGGGGCGGCCTAAAGTCGGTATCAGCCTGTCAGCGAGGGAGTCTATCCCCTTTTCAATAGCGCTAGACCAAGGAGATTGTTTTAGCATCTGAGGTGGGGCGCCACACCTACCATCAGCTCCTTACTTTACCGCACAGATCCCTGTGCTACTCATACGCTGAGTTGGCGAGGACCGGTATCGAACTAGGAACCTTGTGGTTTCTAGCCGAACGCTCTACCGACTGAGCTAACCCGGACCCTCTTTTTACTTTTTAACATTAGTTTTTATCTAATTTAATCTTGAATATAATATAATCATTAATATTACTTTGCAGATTCATCCACTGAATGAGATCAAATGAGTTTGTTTTTTTCCTCCGGAGAAATATGAGTCTATCATGACGAGGTTGCTCCTAATATATTCTGCTACATTTGTGGCAAATAGACTACAAAAAAAATGCCATTGACTTTGTAAGACAAACATATCTTACTTATTTAAGAATTAAGTTTGGAAATGAAAATAAGTCTAGGGCTCGTCATAAAGTTTACAAAATTTGTGTAGAGTTTAAATTTCTACTTGATGTTTTTAAGCGTTAATTGTCAAAAACTTTATGGGTAACCAGAAAACAAACAATCACAAAGAAGTAGTGCTTAAAAACTGAAATGTTTTGGTTGATAATGATAATGAAATTTATTGTGTACAGTGCTCAGGTGCACCACAACGCTCAGGTGCACCACAACTAATATACAAGTAAACTTTCTCCAGAGTAACTTAAACAGATTTTTCCTTGAAACAGAACGTTGGTAATTTTAATAAGGAACAATGAGAAGATCCATTAAGATATGAAGGTTATAGAAAGCAGATGAGACAGACACATGATGACAGACGACTGCTGGAGTCTCCAATGTAATTGTCCTGCTGACCCACACAAAAGAAAATCATACACTGTTTTTTCTATACATTGGGATCACCTGAATCAACTTTTTTTTAAAATGTTATTGTACTATATACAATGAGATTTTATATTTACTTTTCGATGATTCGAGACAGTTTTCATGTAATTTGTGGGTAGATTCTATTTAACCATTCATTTTTTGACATTTTTATATTTTTCAATAAAGTTCTGAAATGTTATGATAAAAATGAATGTAAAATTAATTCCACCATCTTAAATCTCAACTTGTCTCATAACCTGGTTTGGTCGTGGGGGTGCTACTCCTATAGTATGTCTTGAGCAGCAATATCCTGGCAGAACCCATCCTTTTCCAGGTTTAAGACTGGTTTGAATTTTTCTTCTAGACTGGTTACCATACAAAGGTCAAAATAGCACATTCTGCCCTATTTTACCTATAGCTGGAGGGAGAATAGTAGGACTCATACCTTTCCCAAGGGTATTTGACCTTGAGTTATAGAGTTAAGTAACCACAATGCTAACCGTCAATCAGAAATCGGATAACCAAATAAGTAAGTAAGTAAAGTCGTCGGGGTGGTCTAAAGTTGGTATCAGCCAATCAGCGAGGGAGTCTATCCCTTTTCACTAGCGCTAGACCAAGGAGATTGTTTTTAGCATCTGAGGTGGAGCGCCACACCTACCATCTCCTTACTTTACCGCACAGATCCCTGTGCTACTCATACGCTGAGTTGGCGAGGGTCTGTATCGAACTAGTATGTTACTTCATTGTGTCCCCCTCTCTTTTCTTATTTAATTGATTGATTGATTTTAATGGCATGTCAAATTGTCAAAGATTATTTTATGCCTGGAAGTCAGAGAATCGCGTTCATTTTATGTTCATACTTACATTTTTGTGTAGTTGTTACTTAAGAGTTTTTAGTTTTTTGCACATGGTCCTATTAAATATGAATAGTTTTGAACAGATCTATTCGATGCATAGATAAGACTCTAACAGGTACTAACATTCCGGGTCCAAGTGGGCCCAGTAACAATGGCAATAAAGGGGTACCCGACACTCCCCAGATCTCCAGAACTATAGCCTCACCACCAGATGCAATTTAGAGTAGGTACTGCCAAAATGCTGGCTCATTTTTATTTTAAAAACGAATTAAAATTAATTAAATCGATTATTTAAGGTCAAATTTTCGTCTAAGTCGAAAATAGTAACATAAAATCAGTAAAAAAAAATAATATTAAATATGTAATTTATTTTTAATACATTTTAAACAATTAATTTCGCCCAAAAATCTGACCAAAATGGATGCTTTGTGTGATGTAGTTACGAACTAAGAAAACCACATTATTTAAGATTGTAAGGCTTATAACAGTTTCTTCTTAGAAATCAATAACAGAAAAACATTAAATACACTATATACAGAAACATTACTAACTTTTAGTGAAATATCTTTTTCTTTTTTGGTCTAAACACACAGGAAAAAAAGATGCTCTAAAAAATTATTGTGGGTCTTGTTTATAATAAAATTGACCGGGAGAAAATGTCACGCGATCTATTTTTCTACGGTGGACCGAGATTGATAAAATAAAATTATCAAAAATCAGGGAATTATCTGATTTTAATAAGATTTTCAGTGTTGACATATTAATCAACAAATTCTTTCTTTAAAATTACTGAATCGTTTCAATCAAACTAATTCAATGGAAATAAATCGAAATTCTTTAAAATAAATATTACTATTAGAGTTATAGCGTTAAGTATGGGCTGTTTGATGTCAATATTTAATAAAAGTGTTCAAACATTTAAAAGACCTTAAAATAATCAAGCACATGGCATAGAAGACAAAACTCTTGATTAAACAAACAAAATTGTATTAACAGAATGTATACAAAAAGGCAGCATTGAATACTGGGCGAGGTTCAGCCAAAAGTTCTTTTTTTAAAGTTCAATGTAAAATGTAAGCTGATATTTCACAATTCACAAAGTGAGAAAGAAAGTGTAAAGTTTTTAGGTCACAATAATCATCAGTCAGGCAATAGTTGTACTGATATTTAGTTTGTCTCTTAAAGCGATAATTATTTAAAGAGAGAGAGAGAGAGAGAGAGAGAGAGAGAGAGAGAGAGAGAGAGAGAGAGAGAGAGAGAGAGAGAGATAGTTCGTACCTTCTGCATTAAAAGTTCTTAAAACATGTGACAAGGATTCTCTTAGGCAGGCAAAATCTTTCTGCTTGAAAATGAAAAGGTCTGGGTTTAAATAGAATCCAGGTAGGCTCCGCGAGGCTCCATTCGATAGTGTTTCTTATTAGGCGGGAACGCCTCTGATTGGTTGAATTTTACCAATTTTATTTTTTTATTCTCTTTTTTTCTAACATGCGCAATCCCCTGCGCAAAACAATCATTTTTGTCATTTGATCTCTTTCTGTCGAAGTATGAACTTCCGGCTCGCCACAGAGTCATCCGTAATAGCGTCTAGAACAACAATTTATATACCTAATTAATAGATAAAAATTCGTTTAAAATAGGAAACGCCTAATTTTAAGTTTTAATTTTCATATTCTTTGATTCTAAAAACAAATATTATCAAATAACAAACCTACTTTGGTGTTGTTATCGAATAATTTTTGGAGAAAACTCAATTGAAAAGTTTAGACAGAACAGATATCGATGTATAATCTTTTGACTGATAATCTAAAATACAATTATATACATAAACAACAGAGTAAAAAAATATCTAAAAAATTTTTTTTACATTTAATTTTCAGAATTTCGGTACTTATTTCCTACCTTCGGTCTTTTGTCTTTTTATTCATACTGTAATTAGTTTCAAAAGTATACAACCCCTCCGATATTTTGCGGCCCAAAAATAAGAAGGATCAAAATTAAGTGATATGAAACAAATCAGAAAGTTTTTAAATAAAATAACTAATACATTATAAAATCCATTCATTGATAAATCAACGCTGAAAATTTCATTAAAATCGGATAATTCCCTGATTTTTTGGTAATTCTTTTTTCTTTTTTTTTTTCTTTTTTTCAATCAGGGGTTTAAATTTATTTTGTAAAATACGTCTGTAAAGTCAAAATTGGCAGATCCTAATCTAAGGTCATACTCAGGACACCCCTTTTTAAGGAGGGAGTCTTACTCCTCTGCAAGGGATGCAGTCAATATATTCTAAACCCCGCCGACAGGGCGTTGTTAAATCTATGTCTCTTCAGAAGAGAAAATAACTATATAACGTAATCATCAATAATCTGCCGTTGAACAAAAATATTTTTCACTTGATCTGTGAAATAATCCCTGTAAAAAGAGATGAAAAGAAAAGACAAAGTTTATGAAATGGTGCGAGTGGGAGTGAAGACCACGAGAGCGATTAAGAAAAAAATCTATTCTTCTTTCTTTCTAAACTGCAACGTAAATGATTGTATTGTTTGATAAAAGCCTCAAACTACTTCCTTCTTATTCAGCTTTCAACTTCTAGACGTTCACCCAGACTCAACTAACAAAAAACATTTCATTTTCCTCTATGCATGTGTTCACCTTAGGTTTGTTTTTGTTTTTTGTTTTTTGTTTTGTTTTTGTTGGTTTTTTGTTTTGTTTTTTTATAGTATGATTTTTTTTATTTATTCATTTGTTTTATTGTTTTTTTGTTTTTTTTGTTTACTTTTTGTGCTGCTTTTTAACCAGATCTTTTGAAAGAAGGAAGGAAGGAAGCAGGGGAGTTTGATTTCAAACTTTTATAATGCATGTTTATTTATTTCTTTACTCTAACCCTGCCAATTTTTCCTAAACATACAGTCTGTCTGTCTGTCTGTCTGTCTGTCTGTCTGTCTGTCTGTCTCTCTCTCTCTCTCTCTCTCTCTCTCTCTCTCTCTCTCTCAAATGTAAAACGATATTACTAGAATTGCTTGTTATGGTACATAACTCTCTTATTTATCTTATACTTCTAATCGGACTCACTTTTTGTGTACGGGTAGGGATGTGATCGCATATAAATATGCAAACATATCCCAAGCCGTACACAAAAAGTGTACAAGCACAAACCTTGTGTAACAGAATTACACTCAGAAAGAAGAGTAGATTTATATTATTTTGGGGGGATGATCAATCTCATTTTCATCCCTTCTACATTATTTTTTCTTGGCTGTATTTTTCCTAAGAACTTTTTTATTGTTAATCAAACGTTTTTATTTCATCTTTTCTCCATTTCCTCTCTATTTCCTATTTACTTCAGACTTTTTCATTATCTTTTTTCCATCAGTAACTCAGTCTCTTCATTTCTTTCTTTTGTTTTTATGCTTTTCAAATTTTTGTCCATAAAATGTCATAGTTTTTCCTTCTCCTTTAGTCTTTACCGAAGCGGAATCTCCCTAATCTTTTAATGAAAGTGTTTGAACTTATTCCACATCTGGTTCCAATGTTTAAATCAAGAAAATTCTATGACAATTTCCGTACTTAAAAACTAACATGAATAGGGTTAAGTCTAAGGTTCACCCGTTTAAAAAAGTAAAAAAAGTAAAGTGTAACAAAGATTATTCTCGATGAGTAGAAAAACTTGGGGACATAATCTTCTCATTCCTATTAGGAAAGGCATGGTTGGCCACCAACAAATTATCAGTCATATGGAAATCCGATCTCCCCGACAAGCTAATGAGACGATTCTTCCAGGCTGTGGTTGTGTCGGTACTGCTGTATGGCTGTACCATCTGGACCCTAACGAAGCGCCTTGAGAATAATCTAGATGGGAGCTGCACGAGAATGCTGCGAGCGGTCCTGAATTAGTCGTGGAAGCAGCACCCCACAAAAAAGCAACTGTATGGCCACCTACCCCCCATCTCACAAACCATACGAGTAAGACGGGCTAGACATGCAGGACACTGCTGGAGAACCAAGGACGAGATCGTAAGCGACATACTACTGTGGAAGCCAGTACATGGGCATGCTAAATGTGGGCCGCCCAGCCAGGACCTACATTGACCAACTATGTAAGGATGCTGGCTGCTGCACAGAGGAGCTCCCAGAGTCGATGAATGATAGAGAAGGTTGGCGAGAGATTGTCATGGATACCCGTGCAAATTGCGCGACATGATGATGATGATGATGATGATATTGACATATAGATTGTACGAATTCGTCTCTTCTCCCATCCTCTACTCTCATCTCTGGTGGGTGAATATTTGGCCAGACTTGGCTCTTTACCTTATGTATAGTAACCAGTCTACGAGAAACCAACTGTACTCCACTTAAAAGAAAACCTTCTGATCTCGCCCAAGGCAGAGGAGTTGAGTAAATACAGGGTGCGATGGGTAAATTATCATCTAAGTTACGCAAAAATGAAAATAACAGACGTCTCACTTTAGCAGATATATTTACCAAAATTACATGAAAATAGTTTGAAATATTATAGATTAAATTTATAAATTTTCATAGAAATCGTCAATGGCTTCAACCTCCAGACGACTTTATAATCTCCAGTATAATGTCTTCACGACGGTCTCATTTTTTAAATTGGTAAATGTTGCCGTTATTCTTGCCTTCATTTCATCTTTGGTGCTGCATGGGGTTTTGTTGGCCTCTTGCTCAATTGTGCTCCATACATAATAATCTAGAGGACTGCAATCTGAGGAGTTCGGTGGACAGATATGTTAGGGTGATGTGGTCGCAGACATTTTCTCCCAGTTAACACTGGGTTCTCCTGCTTGTGTGGCATGGCACACAGTCCTGTTACTGTTCGAAAGGTTTTCCAACAGTCACTACTCGATCCTGTGCAACACTACAACTTCCAGACACTTGATTTAGGAATCCATGTTGAGGCCATGTAGGAAGATGAATGGAGGCATAACATCACCATCACTAGTGACCACCCTCAAACACCATGATGTGGACTGGATGTTTGCTTTTCATCAATATCAGTACATCTTGTGGAGGAACAACCGAGCAATCCAATGGTTGTTCTGTGGGTTCCCCATCTGATCATGACAGAATTTTTTCTCATCTGAGAAAAACTAATGCATGTTCGGTTGGAGAGGATGCTTGAATAAAAGTTGTCTTATCTTCTATTAGAAATAGCGAATGTCTTCAAGCACTACCTCCCTTATAAGAAACTCAAACATTTCCATGGACCAGATTGACATATTATGATCGTCGTCAATCATGTGACCGATTTCACCACGAAATTCGGGAGTTTTTTTCTCATCAAAACGATCAGAGTGTCGTACCTTTGTAATCCCCATTGGACAAAACCTGAAACAAACAAAGTGCATGCACGAAATTAATAATGTAAAATGGTGACAGTTTACGCATCGCACTCTGTACGTACTTTCATGTATTAACTTACAATAACTGTTTCATCTTGAAAGAAAGAACAAAGTCTGAAAATAAATTTAATAGTCCACCTTATATAAGTGATTAAAGTACGTACTTTAATCACTTACATAAGGTGTACTATCATACTCAGAACAGTAAGATCCTCAGCTACCGCCCTTTAGCATATATATGATAAAAAAAAGGGTTGGGTCTTGTCATAAGAGTAATAGTGTTAGAACAATCACGTAGATGCTAGGGCTTGACATGACCAGTCGGTAAGTAAGGGTCAAAGTGGAGTGTTGCATGTCATGGACTGTAGCCCCGTTGGGGGGGGGGGGTTCTTACTCCTCTGCAGAGGTGCGGTCTATGTATTCTACAGCCCGAGCCAACAGGGTTATAATCGTACGACGAGTTCAAATCCTGGATGAGGTTGTTAGCATTTTCCATAGTGCTATTACCCTTGGGAAAGGTATGAATCCAACTATTCTCCCTCTAACCACAAAACATTCAATTATTCAGTGTCTTTCATTAAAGTACATATGCACTCAAATGAAAGAAACTGAATAATTGAATGTTTTGTGGTTAGTAAATCAAAAATCCGTTGCCTTGTGAATCAGTTTAATGTTTATTGAATTTGGTGTGAGTGTAAAATTGTTTGTGAATGAAGAACTTATTTATGTACAGTATTTTCTTAAGTCTAGGATGTTTATCAGTTTATATAATTTGATGGTAGAATCACCTTTGTGGTGTGTTGTAAATTTAGCTTAGATGTTGAGTAGAAAAACGAGTGTTGGACTGATAGGACTGGAAGATATGTTTCAATAACAAAAGGAGTGACAAGGAGTTTATTTGGCAATCGATTTAACCATGAAAATATCCAAAATGGCGATATTTAATACTTTTTGAGGAAAGCTCCCAGGAAAGGCTTTTGTAGGGAAGCTACCAGAAGATCCTTTTTGAAATCAGATTTTAGCTTCTTCTTCTTCTTCTTCTTCTTCTTCTTCTTCTTCTTCTTCTTCTTCTTCTTCTTCTTCTTCTTCTTGATCCAAAAAAATGTTTGCGTCAGTTTCCGATCCAGATCAGAGAGGCGGAACGAAATAACAAAAGTGAAATGACAAAAACATTGGTTGACTATTCTGTTCATTCTTTCGGTCTCCTCCCAACAAAAAATAAAACTTTGTTTATCCTTGTAGCAATGCTACAATACTTGTAAGGTCCTGAAGTCGTTATGTTAAATTTTGGAAATACCGAGATAATCATTTTGGAACGACCCGGAGTGTAAGTTGATAAAGAAGAAATTCAAAATAATTCTGTATGTGACAACTTTCATTTAATATGTTTGGGAACTACACCTTTTAAAATCAGCAAATCACCAAGTCATTTATAAATGATAATCAAATAATTAAATAAACAAATCAATATCGGTTACAAAATTTGAATTCTGTGCTCAACCGTTTAATGCCGGTACACGAAACAAAGTGAACCACCATTTTAAAGTGACAATGTTCACATAAATTGCTTGGTTTGGTTTGGTTTGGTTGGTTGGGTTTTACGGCATGTCAACTCCTTGGGTTATTTTATGCCGAATGCTTCTATTATTAATTTGGTATTCAAAAATGTTTAATGCCGACAAAGTTTTGAAATAATTTCATTTTTAATGGATAATACAATTTTGTTTATAAACTCATGTTTTCTATTTAACCCATAGATGGGACCCTAACAGGTACTACCACTCCGGGTCAGAGTGGACCAGGGAGCAATGGTGATGAAGAGGTGCTCCACATTCCCCAAACCTCCAAAACTGGAACCTCACCATCAGATAGAGTTTAACAGGACATGTAGACCCGCAGCCACCACCTTCTATAAATTGCTTGTACTTACATCTTCTTTGGTTATGTTCATGAGATGTATATTTTGTTCATGTTGTGTTTTGATTTTCAATATAATCCTAATCTTGAAAACCTAAATGATGGAAGCCCCTTCAATATACACTAAACAATAAAGAAACTCAAAAAGAGGGAATGAGGTATGCGTTATAAACTTTCTTTATGGTATCTGCATGTGCGTGTGTGTGAAATTACTTAAAATGTAGTTAACCTACTTACGTAAAGTTCCTTGTTGTTGTTGTTGTTGTTGTTGTTGTTGTTGTTGTTGCGTGTATCCAGAATCATATGTGAGAGATTTCATCATCATCATCATCATGTCGCGCATGCAGCACGGGTATTCATGACAATCTCTCGCCAACCTTCCCTATCATTCATTGCACCTGGGAGCTCCTCTGCGGAGCAACCAATATCTTCGCATATTTGGTCAATGCAGGTCCTTGCTGGGCGCCCCAAACTTGCATGTCCATGTGTTGGCTTCCACAGGAGAACGTCGCTTATGAGTTCATCCTTGCTTCTCCAGCAGTGTCCTGCATGCTTTGTCCGTCTCACTCGGATGGTTTGTGAGATAGGGGGCAGGTGACTGTACAGCTGTTTCCTTGTGGGGTGCTGCTTCCACGACTTGTTCTTGTGCAGCTCCCATCTAGCTTATTCTCAAGACGCTTCGTTAGGGTCCAGGTGGTGCAGCCATATAGCAGCACCGACACAACCACAGCCTGAAAGAATTGTCGCTTCAGATTGTCAGGGAGATCGGACCTCCTACGGCATTTTGGAGAAAAGAAGAAGAATCGTCTTCGTGTCTTTACTTTTATATTCGGATGGGTTGCTATACTAACGGATAGGGCAATGTTTTACCTGTCGTGTGAAGAGTTTGTTACAAGCAAGGGCTTCAATAGTGAAGAATGGAAATAAACAAGTGTAAGTGTCAATACATCCTGAAGTATTTTTTTTATCCTCTCGCTAATCTATTAATTCTTTTCAAAACTCAATTTGTTTTCATAAGCCCGCCTTAATTTGACATAAGGTCACAAGTAAGGTGTAATTCAGTAAGGATCGAACTTGATATAATAATAAGGGGTGTGTATGACTTGTATGTCCATCACTATTCCAAATGAAGCAAAACTATTTATCTATCTCCTCTTATTTAAAAAAAACAATTCTTTTATTCAATCTGCAAATCCGAAAATATAGTCTTGTTTATAATAAAAATCACTTTTCTCAATGTCTAAACCCTTCTCCAGTGAAAGGAAACCAAAAACAATTCGATTAGAGTCAAATGATTTTAGTGAGTGACATTCAACTGAAAATTATTGAACTGGATCTTTTATGCTTAAAACTCTGATCTTAACAAAAAATACTAAACGCAAAAAGAAAAAGAATTGTATGAAAAATTAATTTAAAATTTCGTACATCTTCACCATAATAGCCCAGATTTATCAATGTCAAATATTTACTGCAACGTGACTCATATAGATGTCAGTTTGACAGATAAACATATTCCAACCCTCAAGGTTTTTAATTACTTTTCTCTCTTTTCACTTTTTTCTCTATCGTTTAAAAAACGATTTTCTCCATATTTGGTTATTTTCATTTTTATTTATACATTTATTTTTATTTTTGTTTTGTTTTGTTCCTTTTTCTTTCTGGTTTGTCACTAATTCATTTCACCCAACCGACTCGCATATTATCAGATTCAGTGTTCTTTTTTTTGTGTGTGTCATTTCTTTTGTTTGTCTCTTTCTTATTCTTTCATTTCGTTCGGTTTTCTTTTTCATCACCATTTTCTTTATTTCTATCGATTAAATTCTTCTAATTAATCTCTCTCTCTCTCTCTCTCTCTCTCTCTCTCTCTCTCTCTCTCTCTCTCTCTCTCTCTCTCTCTCTCTCTTTCATTCATTTTTATTTCTATTCTTAATACATATTCTGTACTTTTATTTCTATTTGATTCTTCCTTTTCCTCGATGGTCATTAAACTCAATATCTAGACATATCCTATTTATATAACACATTTAATTAAATTCAGTTTAGCTCAGTCGGTAGAGCACCCGCGTAGGAATTACAAGGTTCCTGGTTAATTACCGGTCCCCGCCAACTCAGCGCATGAGTAGCCCAGATTGGGTAATATGACCTGTGCGGTAAAGTGGAGAACTGACGGTAGGTGTGGCGTTCCACCTCAGCAAAGATTATATCCCTGATCAAGCGCTAGCGAAAAGGGGATAGACTCCCTCACTGTTCGGCTGATACCGACAATAGGTCACTCCGCCAACTTTACTTATGCTGTAATAAGCATTCGAAGTTATCTCTCTTGATAAATCATAATGATCGGGGCGAGCGCGAATGCAGACCGTACACTATTTACAAATTGAAATTGCTTTAATATCTAAGGAATTTAACGCCACTACACTAATTTCCCTACAGTCGGTAATATTTGCTGTGTAATATACAAACAAATATCGGATCATCGTAGATTTTACTTTAACTAAAGTAAATGTAATTCAATGCTGATTTTACAGAAATATCATTTTATTAACCACCGTTCTTATGTCTTCTCTTTAATTTCCTCTTTCTTGCGAGATAAAATTAAAATTCTAATTCTTTAATTAATTGATCTGTTTAAAACTATTGAATCTAAAGACGACTCCTCGCATGGTCTTTGTAAGGATATTTGCCTGCTCATCCCACTTATGAGGGCTGGACACAAGGTCTCGTTTTTATGTGGGTGCATAAAAATTGCGTCGATCTGGGGGGATGGCCCCCTGGGATCGACGCTATTAATTGTACTTTACTGGTCCAGAGGCCGAAGCACACTGGACCCCCAGCCGAGGCCGGGTATAGAAGGTAAGTCTCAAAGCATAGAATCTGGAACAGATACTACACTTTGATCCTCCCTTCTATGCATGGTCTTTGTAAGTCTCATCTCTCTTGATATCTCTTGTCATTTTTTTTTTTCATTCTTATTGTCACGTTTATTCACTCATGACAGTGTTTATGTGTATGTGTGTGCGTCTGGATATAGATCTATCAGTATATTCCCCATTTACTCTTTCTCTCTCTCTCTCTCTCTCTCTCTCTCTCTCTCTCTCTCTCTCTCTCTCTCTCTCTCTCTGGACAAATTTTAACTTTTTCTTCCACTATTTACACTCAATCAGCTCACCATAATCAGATGCATGCAAAAATACACAACCCAACAAACGAACACATAAGCAACCAACTACTGAGAAAAACTAAATAAATAAATCTAGCAAAATAGAAAGAGGAAGAGAAAGAAATAATTATACGTGACATGGGAAAATAGTAAAGATGGACGTGTCGCAGGGGGAAGGAGGGGGGTGTTAGATGTGAATATGATCCGAGACATGTGACAATGACCGATGTCTCCCATTTGGCTATCCCTCCCTTTACACCCGGGGCTGACCAACGACAAGTGCTTTGTTAATTCAACCAAATGAAAATTAATTGCCCTTGTAACATTCATTTATATGCCAGCATGGATCACACCCGTAGCCATACCTGGGACACCTGATGTACGCCATTTTGACAAGACGGTACATAAAAGGCTGTCGTCACATCACTGACCAGCATGGATCACACCGTAGCCATACCTGGGACACCTGATGTACGCCATTTTGACAAGACGGTACATAAAAGGCTGTCGTCACATCACTGACCAGCATGGATCACACCCGTAGCCATACCTGGGACACCTGATGTACGCCATTTTGACAAGACGGTACATAAAAGGCTGTCGTCACATCACTGACCAGCTCCACTTTATCTTCCTGGCGTCGTTAATGTCACCGACCATGTCAACGTTAGAGTCGACGCCTTAGTCAAATACAAACGTAGAAGCAAATGATTGTGGAAATGAAGAAATAACCGAGAAATACAGAGAAAAATGACCCAATCCTTCTATGATAACCAGATTGATACCATCTTTGTAATAATAATAATAATAATAATAATAATAATAATAATAATATAATGGAGATTGTGTTCTTTCTGTCTGTAACCGAAACTATATTTTTATTCAAGTCACAATTCCCATGATTTTATTTTTATTTAAACCTCAATTATTACTAAAATTGTTTTACATTGTTAATACTGTTTGGCCTTATCTACATACTAGGTATATACCATGTACCCCAAGTGTACGGGTTAGGCACAAGGCCCTATTAATGTGGGACCACCCACAAGCTAAGACTCATGGGTGGCGGGTGCAAAAAATGCGTTGATCCTGTCTGCATTCCCCCTCAAAGGGGCGCCTCGGGCACTGGGCAATAAAACCAGCCCTGCCCCTTTAAATCGAGGGGGCAGGTATTGCCTGGGGGGATTGCCCCCTTGGATCAACGCTGTTAACTGTAGCCACGGTCCAGGGCTGAAGCCACTGGACCCCAAGATGCAACAATAAATGGTCCACATTGTTTGTTAAAACAAGTTTTAATAAATATATGCCCGGTATTATTGATTTATATATAATTTGTTTTATTTCAATATATATTTAAAGTTATCTAACGGATAAATTTTTATGAGAAAATTATTTACAAACAAAAAATAGTCATAAATAATGCTCTTCAACATTAAATTTTATATTCTATCATACGGTGAAAAAAAATTGTTCCAATCCTACAATAGAACACTGGGAGTCTATAAAGCCCATCATGTGTAATCTAAATGGTAAGCGAAACTATGGGTTACTATATGACAAGGAGAAGGTAAACCATTTCATAGGATATTCCGATGCAGACTGGACTGCTGATCTGGATGACCACAGGTCAACTTCAAGGTACCTATTAAAATTAAATGGAGTTGCTGTCAGTTGGAGAAATAATAAGCAGTATTGTATTGCATTATCTACAGCTGAAGCAGAATAAATGGCGTTGGCAAGTGCAGCACAGGAAGCAGTATGGATGCAACGTCTTCAAAGTGATCTCAATGAATCCCCAGTTGGACCAACACTCATTTACGAGGACAACCATTCCACAATATGTAAGGCAAAGAATCCACAATATCATGGATTTTGACATCTTTATCATAACAAACAAGTTGACAAGAAAGCTTTTCAATTGGAATATTGTCAAAGTAAGGACATGATTGCCGATGTATATACAAAAGCACTTGTGAGCTCACAATTTGTGAAGCTCAAAAAACTGTTAGGTGTTAAAGAAATTATAGAACAAGTCTGAGAGTAAATGAGGAGGAGTGTTGAAATTCACTTTGGTCAGTACTTGTTAAAACTCACAAACTGAAATAATAGTCGGGTCAGTTATCTGTCCCGAATCCTTTACTTGCATAGGGGTCAGTTATCCACCCATTAGCCTTTTCAGTCAATCCCTGTAAATAGAATGAACACTTCGTGAGTCATGAACATTTTCCTCGAAAATTTCTATTTTGCCCAGAAATGATTCATGAATATTTTTTCAAGAATATTTTTTATGAAATATTTGTTTTTTTTTCTTTCAGTCTAAACAATTTTTCTGTTTATCTTTCAGTCTAAACAATTTTTTCTGTTTATCTTTCAGTCTAAACAATTTCTCCATTCATTGAATTTTAACCTTTAATTATTTATTTAAAAACACCTTTAACCTTTTATTTAAAAACACTTCTTTTTATCCTCTTTCTGACGAGCTATAATATTGACGACTGAAGGTTGTCTTCGTATGTTTGTCTTATCTGAGCACCACAATTCTAACATTATTAGTTTGAGAAAAATAGCCTGATGATTTGTAACGTAATCCTGTATGTAGTTTGATATATCCCTTTTTGGGGATATATATGCATTAATAATTCAGTTTGAATTAACAAAAACTTTTGATTGTCTAGGCAAACTTAATAGAATTGAATACACCAATGACATGGAGTACTAAAAAAAAAAGTACATAAAGAATGAATGTCGGAAAATGTCCAAATGTGGTTGATAGAATATTTTGTGTAGTGTCATAGAGTTCTTGATATATGTTCGTATGAGAGAGAGAGAGAGAATGGAAGTGTTGAATGAAGGTTTACATGTTTAATCAATTCTAAATTGTGCCATGTGACACGAGATTGTTAGGAGCACAAAGACCCATGTCTACTTCGGAAAGGAAAGTCTGTTTCAAGGCATTGTTGAGGTTGAAAAAGAGTTTGACTTCTTTTATATGCTACTTTGGCCACACCCTCTAGTGGCCATTCGCAGTACAATTTAGCAGACACGGGTGATAATAACATTTCATGTCACCTAGCGCCTAAATAGTAGAACTTTCCGGCATGCAAGAGATGTAATCTCTTTAATCCAAATGTTTACTGGACTTTACATCTGAAATAAAAATGTTATGGCTCACAGCACGGATATCCATGACTCTCTCTCTCTCTCTCTCTCCTCTCTCTCTCTCTCTCTCTCTCTCTCTCTCTCTCTCTCTCTCTCTCTCCATCCGTGCCTAACGGTCATCGCTCCTGGTAAGTCCTCCGCACGGCATCCAGTATCCATACAGAGTTGATCAATGTAAGTTTTTGCTTGTCGGCCTACTACAGGTAGGTCCATGTATAGGTTTTGTTACGGTCGGGGTGGGGGGATAACTCAACTCGATATGGAATTCTGACGATAAGAAATCCGGTATCTCGGCCATGTGCCGTACATAAGTAGTAAAAAATAAATAAACTGTTCGAGTTTGGCTCGTTTTTTTTTTCTATTTCAAAAGGTTCACCTGGATGTTATAAGGTTTAGTGAGAGGATATTCGATACACACTAAAAACGTTAGAGGTCAGCGAAAGGAATTGGACAAACATGTGATTCAAAATTTAACAAAGTTTTAATTTCTGATACGATAAGCGAAAAATGTCTGTGCGTGAATGTTTGTAATACAAAAAGTGTTTGATTTGTGAGAGATATACAGGATAGAATGAATAAGATATTCAAGATATTACTTATCTTTTATCACCAGAATGAATGCGGATTATGCCGGTTACTTCAAACAGGCATTCTTATCGCCGAGTGGGAGACGTTTTAGTTTGAAGGTTCATACAAGAAATTCATGTTTCTTCTTCCTAGAATGAAGGGGTCGAAATTCGTTTTACATGGGTTCTATAATAATATTAAACAAAGATGGTCCCTATTCGCCATGTTTCTCCAGAGACCGTTACTTATGCTGATGCTCATGGCCTTCTGCTTATGACACCCAACATGGCTGAATCATAACAGTGTCCACTGAAGAACGTAACTCATGAGTTTGTCCTTACTTCTCCAGCAGTATCCAGCATGTTTTGTTTGTCTTACTTTGGTGGTTTGTGTGATAAGATGTAAGTGGACTTACAGCTACTTTTCTATGGGATTCTGCTTCTAGAATTGTTTCACGGCGCAGAATCCTTATGTAGTGTCCATGTATATTTAAAGGAAAAATCATTTTCACAGGAATATTACTTAAAAGCGGTAAATCAGCAAATTAATCCAACCGACTTCTCTGCTTAAAATTAATTTTAACCATTCTTATGTCACCTGCAAGTTTTAATTGTTACATCTCAAAATCAAATCTCGTTATGATTTATAAACCCTTTCATCACAGCTAAAAAAAGAACAATGGGTTCAATGCTATCAGGGCTACTCACTGCAGCTCACCACATTTGTGTCACATAACAGCTCTATTCGCGTTACCACTGACACATGACAATGTCTTCCCTCAGTTCTCTGTGCCCTTATCATTAGAGCAGCCACCCCACATCCCGATGGCCAACCATAAATAATGAATGTTCACATATCCCATTGGGACTATGTGACTACAACTTGCGCGCATACAAACAACAGCCAACATAAGAACTACAAGAAAGTCCATTACTCGATCTCTAAATAAGAAAACACGAAAGTTTCGACGAAATTAACATTCATGTAGGTAAACCTTTCTCTTCCAAAAATTGTCTTGTATACTTCTGAATATAAAATACACCCTTTTTATTGACATTGTTTCATTATAGTTTCTTCCACTATCTTGCTCTACCGGCACGTGGTAAAACAGCTGCCCCTATCACATCTGCTTATGGTGGGTTGAGCTCTCTGGAAATGGAATTTTCTGGTGACCGCTATTACGCTAAAATTGCATAGATGCCCTAAAACGGATTGAACTCTCCTAGCAGCCTTATATGCTTATATCAGTAAATTCTCTTTCTCAAAAGTAAGTCATCTAGATCGAGCGAGAGAGGTAAGAACTCTGACGACAAATCGGTCGAGTTTCGATCCCGGCCTGAAACATTCTTGTATGTCTAGCCACACTGATTATACGTGGTACGTAACTTATCTGCCCCTAAATACTTTTTGTTACTTCACGGGCCTTTCTCACCAGGAGGAAATGTTAAAACAATACAACATTAGATTGTTCCATTGTACTAGTGTTCTATTTATACTAGTGTTGGTTTTATTCTTATCTATTCATTATTATTATTATATCCTTTTGAGTTTTCACATCAGTGTTAGCTGATGGTATTTCACTGGAGTCTGAGTGACAGCAAGTCTCCTCAGGTCTCCAGGACTCTTCTGAGTATTCTGGCAGATTGCAGCAGTGCAGTGTTCTGAATGGTTTCAATCCTTCTTTTGATTTCCAGACTTTCCAAACCCTTTTACAATCCTTTTGGGACCGTTCCAACTACAATTGGCATAACTTTCACTTTCATATTCCATAACTTTTCAGTTCTCTGGCAAGGTACAGATATTTGTCCATTTTCATTTTCCTTTAGCTTCACCCTGTGATCTGCTGGCACTGCAAAATCCACCAGTTGACAAGTTCTTTCTTTTTTGTTTATCAACACTAGGTCTGGTTTTCTTGCTGGGATAAGGTGATCCGTTTTTATTTCAAAGTCCAGAGAATTTTATGCGTTCGTTCTCAAGAAAACCAGACCTAGTGTTGATAAACAAAAAAGAAAGAACTTGTCAAACTGGTGGATTTTTGCAGTGCCGCAGATCACAGGGTGAAGCTAAAGGAAAAATGAAAATGGACAAATATCTGTACCTTGCCAGAGAACTGAAAAAGTTATGGAATATGAAGTGAAAGTTATGCCAATTGTAGTTGGACACGGTCCCAAAAAGATTGTAAAAGGGTTTGGAAAGTCTGGAATCAAAGAAGGATTGAAACCATTCAGAACACTGCACTGCGCAATCTGCCAGATACTCAGAAGAGTCCTGGAGACCTGAGGAACTTGCTGTCACTCCAACTCCAGTGAAATACCATCACTAACACTGATGTGAAAACTCAAAAGGATATAATAATAATAATGAATAGATAAAATAAAAACAACACTAGTATAAATAGAACACTAGTACAATGGAACAATCTAATGTGATTGTTTTAACATTTCCTCCTGGTGGAGAAAGGACCGTGAAGTAACAAAAAAAGTATTAGGGGCAGATAAGTTGTACCACGTATAATCAGTGTGGCTAGACATACAAGAATGTTTCAGGCCGGGATCGAAACTCGACCGATTTGTCGTCAGAGTCTTACCTCTCTCTGCTCGATCTAGATGACTTAACTTTTGACAAAGAGAATTTAACTGATATAAGCATATAAGGCTGCTAGAGAGTTCAATCCGTTTTTTAGGGCATCTATGCAATTTTAGCGTAATTAGCGGTCACCGAAAATTCCATTTCCAGAGAGCTCAAACCCACCATAAGGCAGATATAGGCAGCTGTTTTACCACGTGCCGTAGAGCAAGATAGTGGAAGAAACTAAATGAAACAATGTCAATAAAAAGGGTGTATTTTATATTCAGAAGTTATCAAGACAATTTTTGGAAGGAAGGTTTACCTACATGAATGTTAATTTCGTAAACTCGTGTTTTTTTATTAGAGATCGAGTAATGGACTTTCTTGTAGTTCTTATGTGGCTGTTGTTTGTATGCGCGCAATTGTAGTCATAGTCCCAATGGGATATGTGAAACATTCATATTTATGGTTGGCCATCGGGATGTGGGTGGCTGCTCTAATGATAGGGCACAGAGAAACTGAGGGAAGACATTGTCATGTGTCAGTGTAACGCGAATAGAGCTGTATGTGACACAAATGTGGTGAGCTGCAGTGAGTAGCCCTGATATCATTGAACCATTGTTCTTTTTTTAAGCTGTGATGAAGGGTTTATAAAATCATAACGAGATTTGATTTGAGATGTAACAATAAAACTTTGCAGGTGACATAAGAATGGTTTAAAATTTAATTTTAAGCGAGAAGTCGTTGGATTAATTTGCTGATTTACCCTTTTAAGTAATATTCCTGTCAAAATGATTTTTCCTTTAAAATATAACATGACACTACATAAGGATTCTGCGCCGTGAAACAATTCTAGAAGCAGAATCCCATAGAAAAGTAGCTGTAAGTCCACTTACATCTTATCACACAAACCACCAAAGTAAGACAAACAAAACATGCTGGATACTGCTGGAGAAGTAAGGACAAACTCATGAGTTTACGTTCTTCAGTGGACACTGTTATGATTCAGCCATGTTGGGTGTCATAAGCAGAAGGCCATGAGCATCAGCATAAGTAACGGTCTCTGGAGAAACATGGCGAACAGGGACCATCTTTGTTTAATATTATTATAGAACCATGTAAAACGAATTTCGACCCTTCAATTCAGGAAGAAGAAAACATGAATTTCTTGTATGAACCTTCAAACTAAAACGTCTCCACTCGCGATAAGAAGTGCCTGTTTGAGTAACCGGCAAATCCGCATTCATTCTGGTGATAAAAGATAAGTAATATCTTGAATATCTTATTCATTCTATCCTGTATATCTCTCACAATCAAACACTTTTTATATTACAAACATTCACGCCAACAGACATTTTTCGCTTATCGTATCAGAATTAAAACTTTGTTAAATTTTGAATCACATGTTTGTCCAATTCCTTTCGCTGACCTCTAACGTTTTAGTGTGTATCGAATATCCTCTCACTAAACCTTAACATCCAGGTGAACCTTTTGAAATAGAAAAAACTCGAACAGTTTATTTTATTTTTTACTACTTATGTACGGCACGTGGCGGGATACCGGATTTCCTTATCGTCAGAATTCCATATCGAGTTGAGTTATCCCCCCACCCCGACCGTAACAAAACCTATACAATGGACACTACCTGTAGTAGGCCGACAAGCAAAACTTACATTGATCACTCTGTTGATACTGGATGCCGTGCGGAGGACTTACCAGGAGCGATGACCGTTAGGCACGGATGGAGAGGAGAGAGAGAGAGAGAGAGAGAGAGAAGAGAGAGAAGAGAGAGAGAGAGAGAGAGAGAGAGAGAGAGTCATGGATATCCGTGCTGTAGCCATAACATTTTTATTTCAGATGTAAAGTCCAGTAAACATTTGGATTAAAGAGTTACATCTCTTGCATGCCGGAAAGTTCTACTATTTTAGGCGCTAGGTGACATGAAATGTTATTATCACCCGTGTCTGCTAAATTGTACTGCGAATGGCCACTAGAGGGTGTGGCCAAAGTAGCATATAAAAGAAGTCAAACTCTTTTTCAACCTCAACAATGCCTTGAAACAGACTTTCCTTTCGAAAGTAGAATGGTCTTTGTGCTCCTAACAATCTCGTGTCACATGGCACAATTTAGAATTGATTAAACATGTAAACCTTCATCAACACTTCCATTCTCTCTCTCTCTCTCATACGAACATATATCAAGAACTCTATGACACTAACAAAATATTCTATCAACCACATTGGACATTTTCCGACATTCACTTTATGTACTTTTTTTTTAGTACTCCATGTCATTGGTGTATTCAATTCTATTAAGTTTGCCTAGACAATCAAAAGTTTTTTGTTAATTCAACTGAATTATTAATGCATATATATCCCAAAAAGGATATATCAAACTACATACAGGATTACGTTACAAATCATCAGGCTATTTTTCTCAAACTAATAATGTTAGAATTGTGGTGCTCAGATAAGACAAACATAAAAGAAGACAACCTTCAGTCGTCAATATTATAGCTCGTCAGAAAGAGGATAAAAAGAAGTGTTTTAATAAAAGGTTAAAGGTGTTTTTAAATAAATAATTAAAGGTTAAAATTCAATGAATGGAGAAATTGTTTAGACTGAAAGAATAACAAAAAAGTTTAGACTGAAAGATGAACAGAAAAAAAACAAATATTTCATAAAAATATTCTTGAAAATATTCATGAATCATTTCTGGGCAAAATAGAAATTTTCGAGGAAAATGTTCATGACTCACGAAGTGTTCATTCTATTTACAGGGATTGACTGAAAAGGCTAATGGGTGGATACTGACCCTATGCAAGTAAAGGATTCGGGACAGATAACTGACCCGACTATTATTTCAGTTTGTGAGTTTTAACAAGTACTGACCAAAGTGAATTTCAACACTCCTCCTCACTTACTCTCAGACTTGTTATAATTTCTTAACACCTAACAGTTTTTTGAGCTTCACAATTGTGAGCTCACAAGTGCTTTTGTATATACATCGGCAATCATTTACTTTGACAATATTCCAATTGAAAAGCTTTCTTGTCAACTTGTTCTCGGATATGATAAAGATGTCAAAATCCATGATATTGTGGATTCTTTGCCTTACATATTGTGGAATGGTTGTCCTCGTAAATGAGTGTTGGTCCAACTGGGATTCATTGAGATCACTTTGAAGACGTTGCATCCATACTGCTTCCTGTGCTGCACTTGCCAACGCCATTTATTCTGCTTCAGCTGTAGATAATGCAATACAATACTGCTATTATTTCTCCAACTGACAGCAACTCCATTTAATTTTAATAGGTACCTTGAAGTTGACCTGTGGTCATCCAGATCAGCAGTCCAGTCTGCATCGGAATATCCTATGAAATGGTTTTCCTTCTCCTTGTCATATAGTAACCCATAGTTTCGCTTACCATTTAGATTACACATGATGGGCTTTATAGACTCCCAGTGTTCTATTGTAGGATTGGAACAATTTTTTTTCACCGTACGATAGAATAATAAAATTTAATGTTGAAGAGCATTATTTATGACTATTTTTTGTTTGTAAATATTTTCTCATAAAGATTTATCCGTTAGATAACTTTAAATATATATTGAAATAAAACAAATTATATATAAATCAATAATACGGGCATAATATTTATTAAAACTTGTTTTAATAAACAATGTGGACCATTTATTGTTGCATCTTGGGGTCCAGTGGCTTCAGCCCTGGACCGTGGCTACAATTAACAGCGTTGATCCAAGGGGGCAATCCCCCCAGGCAATACCTGTCCCCTCGATTAAAGGGGCAGGGCTGTTTTATTGCCCAGTGCCCGAGGCGCCCTTTGAGGGGAATGCAGACAGGATCAACGCATTTTTGCACCGCCACCCATGAGTCTTAGCTTGTGGGTGGTCCCACATTATAGGGCCTTGTGCCTAACCCGTACACTTGGGGTACATGGTATAATACCTAGTATGTAGATAAGGCCAAACAGTATAAACAATGTAAACAATTTTAGTAATAATTGAGGTTTAAATAAAAATAAAATCATGGGAATTGTGACTTGAATAAAAATATAGTTTCGCTTACAGACAGAAGAACACAAAAAGATTATTATTATTATTATTATTATTTATTATGATTATTATTATTATTATTATTATTACAAAGAGTGGTATCAAATCTGGTTATCATAGAAGATTGGGTCATTTTCTCTGTATTTCTCGGTTATTTCTTCATTTCCACAATCATTTGCTTCTAGTTTGTATTGACTAAGGCGTCGACTCCAACGTTGACATGGTCGGTGACATTAACGACGCCAGGAAGATAAGTGGGCTGTCAGTGATGTGAGCGAACAGCCTTTTAAATGTGTCTTGTCAATGGCGTACATCAGGTGTCCCCAGTATGGATACGGTGTGATCCATCTGGTCCATGATGTGACGACAGCCTTTTATGTACCGTCTTGTCAAAATGGCGTACATCAGGTGTCCTAGTATGGCTACGGTGTGATCCATGCTGGTCAGTGATGTGACGACAGCCTTTTATGTACCGTCCTTGTCAAAATGGCGTACATCAGGTGTCCCAGGTATGGCTACGGGTGTGATCCAGCTGGTCAGTGAGTGACGACAGCCTTTTATGTACCGTCTGTCAAAATGGCGTACATCAGGTGTCCCAGGTATGGCTACGGTGTGATCCATGCTGGATAATAAATGAATGTTACAAGGGCAATTACTTTTCATTTGGTTGAATTAACAAAGCACTTGTCGTTGGTCAGCCCCGGTGTAAAGGGAGGGATAGCCAAATGGGAGACATCGGTCATTGTCACATGTCTCGGATAATATTCACATCTAAACCCCCTCCTTCCCCCTGCGACACGTCCATCTTTAACTATTTTCCATGTCACGTATAATTATTTCCGTCTCTTCCTCCTTCCTATTTTGCTAGATTTATTTATTTAGTTTTTCTCAGTAGTTGGTTGCTTATGTGTTCGTTTGTTGGGTTGTGTATTTTTGCATGCATCTGATTATGGTGAGCTGAATTGAGTGTAAATAGTGGAGTGAGAAAAAGTTAAAATTTGTCCAGAAGAGAGAGAGAGAGAGAGAGAGAGAGAGAGTAAATGGGGGAATATACTGATAGATTCTATATCCAGACGCACACACATACACATAACACACTGTCATGAGTGAATAAAACGTGACAATAAGAATGAAAAAATGACAAGAGATATCAAGAGAGATGAGACTTACAAAGACCATGCATAGAAGGGAGGATCAAAGTGTAGTATCTGTTCCAGATTCTATGCTTTGAGACTTACCTTCGCTACCCGGCCTCGGCTGGGGGTCCAGTGTGCTTCGGCCTCTGGACCGGTAAAGTACAATTAATAGCATCGATCCAGGGGGTCATCCCCCCAGATCGTTGCAATTTTTATGCCCACGTAAAAACGAGACTTGTGTCCAGGCCTCATAAAGAGCAGGCAAATACCCTTACCTTACTATAACCCGTCTCGGCTGGGTCCATGTCTTCGGCCTTCTGGACCAGTAAAAGTACAGTTAACAGCGTCGATCCCAGGGGCCACCCCCCCCCAGACGACGCAATTTTTATGTTCCACATAAAAACGAGACCTTGTCCACCCTCATAAGTGGGATGAGCAGGCAAATATCCTTACAAAGACCATGCGAGGAGTCGTCTTTAGATTCAATATTTTAAACAGATCAATTAATTAAAGAAATTAGAATTTAATTTATCTCGCAGAAAGAGGAAATGAAAAGAGAAGACATAAGAACGGTGGTTAATAAATGATATTTCTGTAAAATCAGCATTGAATTACATTTACTTTATTAAAGTAAAATCTACGATGAATCCGATATTTGTTTGTATATTTACACAG
Source organism: Doryteuthis pealeii (assembly GCA_023376005.1). NCBI lineage: Eukaryota > Metazoa > Mollusca > Cephalopoda > Myopsida > Loliginidae > Doryteuthis > Doryteuthis pealeii. The sequence goes on along the minus strand of CM042144.1, from coordinate 129,123,170 downwards.
CAAATATTACCGACTGTAGGGAAATTAGTGTAGTGGCGTTAAATTCCTTAGATATTAAAGCAATTTCAATTTGTAAATAGGTGTACGGTCTGCATCGCGCTCGCCCGATCATTATGATTATCAAGAGAGATAACTTCGAATGCTTATTACAGCATAAGTAAAGTTGGCCGAGGTCACCTATTATCGGTATCAAACCGAACAGTGAGGGAGTCTATCCCTTTTCGCTAGCGCTTGATCAGGGATATAATCTTTGCTAGGGTGGAACGCCACACCTACCGTCAGTTCTCCACTTTACCGCACAGATCATATTACCCAATCTGGGCTAATCTCGTGTGCTGAGTTGCGGGGACCGGTAATTTAACCAGGAACCTTGTAATTCCTACGCGGGTGCTCTACCAAACTGAGCTAACACTGAATTTAATTAAATAAGTTTTATAAATAGGATATGTCTAGATATTTGAGTTTAATGACCATCGAACGCGTCTTAAGGAGGAAAAGAGAATCAAATAGAAATAAAAGTACAGAATATGTATTAAGAATAGAATAAAAATGAATGAATAGAGAGAGAGAGGAGAGAGAGAGAGAGAGAGAGAGGAGATGAGAGAGAAAGGAGAGATTAATTAGAAGAATTTAATCGATAGAAATAAAAGAAAATGGTGATGAAAAAGAAAACCGAACGAAATGAAAGAATAAGAAAGAGACAAACAAAGAAAATGACACACCACAAAAAAGAAAGACACTGAAATGATAATATGCGAGTCGTTGGGTGAAATGAATTAGTGACAAACCAGAAAGAAAAAGGAAAACAAAACAAACAACATAAAAATAAATGTATAAATAAAATGAAAAATACCAAATATGGAGAAAATCGTTTTTTAAACGATAGAGAAAAAAGTGAAAAGAGAGAAAAGTAATTAAAAACCTTGAGGGTTGGAATATGTTTATCTGTCAACTGACATCTATATGAGTCACGTTCAGTAATATTTGACATTGATAAATCTGGGCTAATAGGTGAAGATGTACGAAATTTTAAATTAATTTTCATACAATTCTTTTGCGTTTAAGTATTTTTTTGTTAAGATCAGAGTTTAAAGCATAAAGAATCCAGTTCAATAATTTTCAGTTGAATGTCACTCACTAAAATCATTTGACTCTAATCGATTGTTTTTGGTTTCCTTTCACTGGAGAAGGGTTTAGACATTGAGAAAAGTGATTTTTATTATAAACAAGACTATATTTTCGAATTTGCAGATTGAATAAAAGAATTTTTTTTTTAAATAAGAGGAGATAGATAAATAGTTGGTTGCTTTTTGGAATAGTGATGGACATACAAGTCATACACACCCCTTATTATTAATCAAGTTCGATCCTTACTGAATTACACCTTACTTGTGACCTTATGTGAAATTAAGGCGGCTTATGAAAACAAATTGAGTTTTGAAAAGAATTAATAGATTAGCGAGAGGATAAAAAAAATACTTCAGGATGTATTGACACTTACACTTGTTTATTTCCATTCTTCACTATTGAAGCCCTTGCTTGTAACAAACTTCTCACCACGACAGGTAAACATTGCCCTATCCGTTAGTATAGCAACCCATCCGAATATAAAAGTAAAGGACACGAAAGACGATTCTTACCTTCTTTTCTCCAAAATGCGTAGGAGGTCCGATCCCCTGACAAGCTGAAGCGACAATTCTTTCAGGCTGTGGTTTGTCGGGTGCTGTTATATGGCTGCACACCTGGACCCTAACGAAGCGTCTTGAGAATAGCTAGATGGGAGCTGTGCACAAGAAGCTGCGTGCAGTCTTGAACAAGTCGTGGAAACAGCACCCACAAGGAAACACTGTACGGTCCACCTGCCCCCCATCTACAAACCGATCCGAGTGAAACGGACAAAGCATGCAGGACACTGCTGGAGAAGCAAGAAGAACTCATAAGCGACGTTCTCCTGTGGAAGCCAACACATGGACATGCAAGTGTGGGCGCCCAGCAAGGACCTGCATTGACCAAATATGCGAAGAATGCTAGTTGCTCCGCAGAAGAGCTCCCAGGTGCAATGAATGATAGGGGGAAGGTTGGCGAGAGATTGTCATGAATACCGCGTGCTGCATGCGACATGATGATGATGATGATGAAATCTTTTCACATATGATTCTGGATACACGCCAACAACCAACAACAAAAACAACAAGGAACTTACGTAAGTAGGTTAACTACATTTTAAGTAATTTCACACACACACACATGCAGAATAATAAAGAATTTATAACGCATACCTCATTCCCTCTTTTTGAGTTTCTTTATTGTTTTAGTGTATATTGAGGGGTTTCCATCATTTAGGTTTCAAGATTAGGATTATATTGAAAATAAAAACACATGAACAAAATATACATCTCATGAACATAACCAAAGAGATGTAAGTACAAGCAATTCATAATGGATGCTAGAAGGCGTGGCTGCGGTCTACATGTCTTGGGAATGACGTTAAACTCTATCCTGATGGTGAGGTTCCAGTTTTGGAGGTTTGGGGAAATGTGGAGCACCTCCATCACCATTGCTCCCTGGTCACCACTCTGACCGGAGTGGTATTACCTGTTAGGGACCCATCTATGGGTTAAATAGAAAACATGAGTTTAATAAACAAAATTGTATTATCCATTAAAAATGTTATTTCAAAACTTTGTCGGCATTAAACATTTTTGAATACCAAATTAATAATAGAAGCATTCGGCATAAAATAACCCAAGGAGTTTGACATGCCGTAAAACCCAACCAACCAAACCAAACCAAACCAAACCAAGCAATTATGTGACATTGCACTTTAAAATGGTGGTTCATTTGTTTGTGTACGCCATTAAACGGTTTGAGCACAGAATTCCAAATTTTGTAACGATATTGATTTGTTTATTTAATTATTTGATTATTATTTATAAATGATTTGGTGATTTGCTGATTTTAAAAGGTGTAGTTCCCAAACATATTAAATGAAAGTTGTCACATACAGAATTATTTGAATTTCAACTTACATACTCCGTGTCGTTCCAAAATGATTATCTCGGTATTTCCGAAATTTAACATAAACACTTCAGGACTTCAAGTAATTGTAGCATTGCCACAAGGATAAACAAAGTTTATTTTTTTGTGGGAGGAGACCGAAAGAATGAACAGAATAGTCAACCAATGTTTTTGTCATTTCACTTTTGTTATTTCGTTCCGCCTCTCTGATCTGGATCGGAAACTGACGCAAACATTTTTTTTGGATCAAGAAGAAGAGAGAAAGAAGAAGAAGAAGAAGAAGAAGAAGAAGAAGAAGAAGAAGAAGAAGAAGCTAAAATCTGATTTCAAAAAGGATCTTCTGGAGCTTCCCTACAAAAGCCTTTCCTGTGAGCTTTCCTCAAAAAGTATTAAATATCGCCATTTTGGATATTTTCATGGTAAATCGATTGCCAAATAAACTCCTTGTCACTCCTTTTATTATTGAAACATATCTTCCAGTCCTATAGTCCAACACTCGTTTTTCTACTCAACATCTAAGCTAATTTACAACACACCACAAAGGTGATTCTACCATCAAATGATATAAACTATGAACATGCAGACTAAGAAAATACTGTACATAATAAGTTCATTCACAAACAATTTTACACTCACACCAAATTCAATTAAACTTTTAAACTGATTCACAAGGCAACGGATTTTTGATTTACTAAACACAAACATTCAATTATTCAGTTTCTTTCATTTAAGTGCATATGTACTTTAATACTTACATAAGGTGAGCTATCAAATGTCTGTTTCAGAGCTTTGTTCTTTCCCTTTCCAAGATGAAAGCAGTTATTTGTAGTTAATACATGAAAGTACGTACAGAGTGCGCGGCGTAAACTGTCCACCATTTTACATTTATTGAATATTCCGGCATTGCACTTTGTTTGTTTCAGGTTTTGTCCAATGGGGATACCAAAGGTACACACTCTGATCCGTTTTTGATGAAAAAACTACGAATTCCGTGGTGAAATCGGTCAGCTATGAATTGACGGAACGATCCGTAAATATATCAAAATCTGGTCCATGATAATGTTTTGAGTTTCTTATAAGGAGGGTGCTTGAAGACATCGCTATTTCTAATAGAAGATAAAACTTTTATTCAAGCATGCCTCTCCAACCGAACATGCATTAGTTTTTTCTCAGATGAGAAAAAATTCTGTCAGATCAGCATGGGAACCCCAGAACACCATTGGATTGCTCTGTTGTCCCTTCCACAAGTTGTACTGATATTGAATGAAAAGTCAAACATCCAGTCCACAGCAATGGGTTGAGGGTGGTCCACTAGTGATGGTGATGTATGCCCTTCATTCATCTATCCACATGGCCTCAGCCTGGATCCCTAATCAAAGTGTCTGGAAGTTGTAGTGTTGCAACAGGAGTCGAGTAGTGACTGTTGGAAACCTTTCGAAACGTAACAGGACTTGTGTGCCATGCCCAACACAAGAGAGAACCCAGTGTTAACTGGGAGAAAATGCTCTGCGACACATCACCCTAACATATCTGTCCACCGAATCTGCGTCTCAATTGCAATCCTCTAATTATTATGTATGGAACACATTGAAGCAAAGAGGCCAACAAAGACCCATGCAGCACCAAAGAATGAAATGAAAGGCAAGAATAGACGGCAACATTTACTATTTAAATGAGATCGTCGAGAAGACATATACAGGAGATTATAAGTCGTCTGGAGGTTGAAGGGCCATGACGATTTCTATGAAAATTTATAAATTTAATCATAATATTTCAAACTAAATTTTTTCATGTATATTTTGGTGAATATATCTGCTTAAAGTGGAAACGTCTGTTATTTTCAATCTTTGCGTAAGCTTAGAAATGATAATTTACCCCATCGACCCTGTATTTACGTCAAACTCCCTCTGCCTTGGGCGAGATCAGAAGGTTTCCTTTTAAGTGGAGTACAGTTGGTTTCGTCTGTAGACTGTTACTATATCATAAGGAAAGAGCCAAGTCTGGCCAAAGTAATTCACCCACCCAGAGATGGGAGTAGAGGATGGGAGAGAGACGAATTCGTACAAATCATAGTCCAATATCATCATCATCATGCAATCATCACATGTCGCGCAAAGTTTGCGAATGCGGGTTATCCAATCGACAATCTCTCGCCATACCTTCTCTATCATTCATCGACTCTGGAGCTCTCTGTGCAGCAGCCAGCATCCTAAAACATATTTGGTTCATGTAGGTCCTGGCTGGGCGGTCTTCACATTGTAGCATGCCCATGTGCCTGGGCTTCCACAGGTAGTATTCGCTACGAATCTCGTCTTGTTCTCACCAGTGTCCTGCATGTTAGCCCGTCTTACTCGTATGGTTTGTGAGAATGGGGGGTAAGTGCCATACGTTGCTTTTGGGGTGCTTGCTTCCACGAACAATCAGGACCGCTCGCAGCATTTCTCGTGCAGCTCCCATCTTAGAAGTATTACTCAGGCGCTTCGTTGGGTCCAGGTGGAAAAGCCATACAGCAAGTACCGACACAACGCACAGGCCGGAAAGAATCGTCTCATTAGCTGTCGGAGATCGGATTTCCTATATGACTGATAATTGTTGGTGGCTCAACCATGCCTTTTCCTAATAGGAGATGAGAAAGATTA
>CM042144.1:129107513-129115013 GCA_023376005.1 Doryteuthis pealeii | reverse complement strand
AAATAGGTTAAGTCTAAGGTTCACACCGTTTAAAAAAGTAAAAAAAAGTAAAGTGAACAAAGATTATTCTCGATGAGTAGAAAAACTTGGGGACATAATCTTCTCAATGTCCTATTAGGAAGGATGGTTGGCCATCAACAAATTATCAGTCCATATGGAATCCGATCTCCCGAACAAGCTAATGAGACGATCTTCCAGGCTGTGGTTGTGTCGCGTACTGCTGTAGGCTGTACCACCGCTGGACCCTAACGAAGGCCCTTGGAAATAATTAGATGGGAGCTGCAACAGAAATGCTTGGAGCGGTCCTGATTAGTCGTGGAAGCACACCCCCACAAAAAAGCAACTGTATAGGCCACCTACCCCCATCTCCAAACCATTCGAGTAAGACGGGCTAGACTATCAGGACACTGCCTGAGAACCAAGGGCGAGATCGTAAGCGACATACTACTGGAAAGCCAGCACATGGGCATGCAAATGTGAGCCGCCCACCAGGACCTAACAATTGACCAAATATGTTTTTTTTAAAAGGAGAAGGATGCTGCTCTGCACAGAGGAGCTCCCAGGTCGATGAAATGATAGAGAAGGTTGGGCGAGAGTGGCATGGATAACCCGTGCAAAATTGGCGCGACAATGATTGATGATGTGAATGATGATGATGATATTGACATATAGATTGTACGAACTTCGTCTCTTCTCCCCATACTTCTACTCCCATCTCTGGTGGGTGAATATTTGGCCAGACTTTGGCTCTTTAACCTTATGTATAGTACCAAGTCTACGAGAAACGCATACTGTACCCACTTAAATAAAAACCTCTGAGATCTCGCCCAAGGCAGAGGGTTGAGTAAAATAGCAGGGTGCGATGGTAATATCATCTAAGTTACGCAAAATGAAAATAACTAGACGTCTACTTTAGCAGATATATTTAACCAAAATACATGAAAATAGTTTGAAATATTATAGATTTAAATTTATAAATTTCATAGAAACTCGTCCAGATGGCTTCAACCTCCAGACGACTTTATAATGTCCATGTATAATGTCCTTCTCGACGAATCTTCATTTTTTTAAAATTGGTAAATGTTCCGTTATTGCTTGCCTTCATTTCATCTTTGGTGCTGCATGGAGTTTGTTGGCCTCTTGCTCAACGTGTTTCCATACATAATGAATCTCGAGGATTGCAAATCTGAGGAGTGTCGTGGACAGATATTTAGGGTGATGTGGCGCAGACATTTCTCCAGTTTAACACTGAGTCTTCCTGGCTTGTGTGGCATGGCTACAAGTCCCTGTTACTGTCGAAAGGTTTTTCCAACAGTCACACTCTGATCTTGCAACACTTCTACAACTTCCAAGACACTTGATTAGGGATCCATGCTGAGGCATGTGAAGATGAAGTTGAAGGCATAGACATCACCTCACTAGTGACCACCCTCAAACACCATGCTGTTGGACTGATTTTGCTTTTCTCAAAATATCAGTACAACTTGTGGAGGGACACAGAGCAATCCAAGGTTGTTCTGTGGTTCCCCATCTGATCATGACAGAATTTTTTCTCAGTCTGAGAAAAAACTAAATGCATGTTCGGCTTGGAGGGATGCTTGAATAAAAGTTGTCTTATCGTCTATTAGAAATACGAATGTCTTCAAAAGCACTACCTCCCTTATAAGAAACTCAAAACATTCCATGGACCAGAATGATATATTTAGGTCGCTCGTCAATCATGTGACCGATTTCACCAGAAATTCGTGAGTTTTCTCATCAAACGATACAGAGTGTCGTACTTTGTAATCCCATTGGACAAAACCTGAAACAACAAAGTGCATCACGATTAATTATGTAATGGTGACAGTTTAACGCCATCGCAACTCTGTACGTACTATTCATGTATTGAACTTACAAATAACTCTGGTTCATCTTGAAAGAAAAACAAAAGTCTGAACAAGACAATTGTATAGTCCTCACCTTATGTAAGCTTGATTAAAGTACATATGCACTTAAATAAAGAAACTGAATAATTGAATTTTTGTGTTGTTAGTTAAATCAAAAATCGTTGCCATTGTAATCAGTTAAAGGTTTATGAAATTTGTGTGAGTGTAAAATTGTTTGTGAATGAACTATTTATGTACAGTATTTCTTAGTCTAGCAGTTTATTAAGGTTTAATATAATTGATGTAGAATCACCTGTTGTGTGTGTTGTAAATTGCTTAGATGTTAGTAGAAAACGAGTGTTGGACTATAGGACTGGAAGAATATGTTCATAAAGGAGAGTGACAAGGAGTTATTGGCAATCGTTTAACCATGAAAATATCCAATGGCGAATTTATACTTTTGAGAAAGCTAACGGAAAGCATTTTGTAGGGAAGCTCCCAGAAGTCCTTTTGAAATCAGATTTTAGCTCACTTCTATACTTCTAATCTTCTTCTTCTCTCTCTCTTCTTCTTCTTTCTTCTCTATTTCTCTTCTTGATCCAAAATAAATGTTTGCGTCAGTTTCCGATCCAGAATCAAGAGAGGCGGAACGAATAACAAAATGAAATGACAAAAACATTGTTACTATTCTGTTTCATTCTTTCGGTCTCCTCCCAACAAAAATAAACTTTGTTTAATCCTTGTAGCAATGCTACACATACTTGTAAGGTCCTGAAGTGTTAATGTTAAATTTCGGAAAATACCGAATACATCAATTTTGGAACGACACGGAGTGTAATTGAAATTCAAATAATCTGTAATGTGACAACTTCCTTTATGATGTTTGGGAACTACAAACCTTTTAAAAATCAGCAAATTCACCCAATCATTTATAATAATAAATCAAATAATTAAATATACAAATTCAAGTATCGGTTACAGAAATTTGAATTCTGTGCTCAAACCGTTAATCCGTACACGAAGACAATGAAACGCACCATTTTAAAGTGACAAGTTCACAATGAATTGCCTTGTTTGTTTGTTTGGTTTGTTGTGGGTTTTAGGCATGTCAACTCCTTTGGGTTTATTTTATCCGAATGCTTTCTATTATTAATTTGGTTTTCAAGAAATGTTTAATGCCGACAAAGTTTTGAAATAATTTCCATTTTAATGGATAATAACAATTTTGTTTATAAACTCATGTTGTTCTTTTAACCCATAGATGGTCCCTAACAGTATACCATACCGGTCTAGAAGTGGACCAGGGAGCAATTGTGATGAAGAGTGCTCCACATTCCACCAAACCTCAAAATGGACCTCACCATCGATAGAGTTTAACGTCATTCCAAGACATGTAGACCCGCAGCCACCGGCCCTTCTAAGCATCCTATGAATTGCTTGTACGTACATCTTCTTTGTTATGTTCATGAGATGTATATTTTGTTCATGTTTGATTTTCAATATCATCCTAATCCTGAAAATAAATGATGGAAACCCCCAATATCCACTAAACATAAAGAAACTCAAAAGAGGGAAAGAAGTATGCGTTATAACTTCTTATGGTATCTGCATGTGGTGTGTGTGTGACAATTACTTAAAATGTAGTTACCTACTTACGTAAAGGTTCCTTGTTTGTTGTTGTTTGTTGCGTGTATCCAGAATCATATTGAAGATTTCAATCATCATCATCATCAATGTCACGCATGCAGCACGGGTATTCAATGACACTCTCGCCCACCTTCCCTAATAGTTCATTGCACCTGGGAGCTCTCTGCGGAAGCAACTACATCTTCGCATATTTTGTCAATGCAGGCCTTGCTTGGGCGCCCCCACACTTGCATGCCATGTGTTGGCTTCCACAGGAAACGTCGCTTATGATTCTCTGCTCTCCAGCAGTGTCCTGCAGTGCTTTGTCCGTACTACTCGGATGGTTTTGAGATGGGGGGGCAGGTGACCGTAACAGCTGTTTCCTTGTGGGGTGCTGTTTCAACGACTTGTTCAAGACTGCACGCAGCAATTCTGTGCAGCTCCCATCTAGCTTATCTCAAGAACGCTCGTTAGGGTCCAGTGTGCAGCCATATAACAGCACCGACACAACCACAGCCCTGAAGAATTGTCGCTTCAGCTTTGCAGGAGATCGGAACCTCTACGCATTTTGAAGAAAAGAAGAGAATACGTCTCGTGTCTTTATCTTTTTATAATTCGGATGGGTTGCTAACCTAACGGATAGGGCAATGTTTTACCTGTCGTGTGAAAAGTTTGTTACAGCAGAGGGCTCAATAGTGAAGAATGGAAAATAACCAAGTGTAAGTCATCAATACATCCTGAAGTAATTTTTTTTAAATCCTCTCGCTATACTATTAATTCTTTTCAAAACTCATTGTTTCATAAGCCCCTTTAATTCACATAAGTCACAAGTAAGGTGTAATTCCCAGTAAGGATCGAACTTGATATAATATAGGTGTGTATGACTTTGTAGTTCCATCACTATTCCAAATGAACACACTATTATTATCTCCTCTTATTAAAAAAAAAAAAAAATTCTTTTTTCAATCTGCAAAATCCGAAAATATAGTCTTGTTTATAAATAAATCACTTTTCTCAATGTCTAACCCTTCCTCCAGTGAAGGAAACAAAAAACAATTCGATTAGAAGTCAATGATTTTGTGGAGTGACATACTGAAAATTTATTGAACTGGATCTTTTATGCTAAAACTCATCTTAACAAAAAAATTAAACGCAAAAAGAATTGTATGAAAATTAATTTAAAATTTCGTACATCTTCCACCAATAATACCAATTTATCAATGTAAGATATTTACTGCAACGTGACTCAATATAGATGTCAGTTTGACAGATAACACATATTCAAACAAGTTTAATTACTTTTTTCTATCTTTCACCTCCACGTATCATCCATATTGGTTTTTTATTTTTATTATAACTTTTTTTTATGTTGTTTTTGTTTTGTTTCCTTTTTCATTCGGTTGTCACTCAATCATTTCACCCAACCGACTCGCATATTATCAAGATTCAGTGTCTTTTCTATTTTTTTTTTGGTGTGTCATTTTTTTTTGTCTCTTCTTATTCTCATTTCGTTCGTTTTCTTTTCATCACCATTTTCTTTATTTCTATCCTATAATTATCTCTCTCTACATCTACTTCCCAAACACACCTCTCTCATCTCTCACTCTCTCTCTCCACTTTCATTCATTTTATTTTCATTCTTAAATCATATCTACTTTTATTCTATTGCTTCTTCTTTTCCACCCTTAAAGACCGTTCGATGTCATATTAAACTCAATATCTAGACATATCCTATTTATAAAACTATTAATTAAATTCAGTTTAGCCTCAGTTTGTAGAAGCACCCGCGTAGGAATTACAAGTTCCTGTTATATTACCGGCCCCGCACTCAGCACACGAGTAGCCCAGAATAGGTAATATGAATCTGTGCGGTAAGTGGAGAACTGACGTAGGTTGTGCGTTTCCAACTCAGCAATTAGATTATATCCCGATCAAGCGCTAGCGCCAAGGCTAGACTCCCTCCCGATAATAGGTGACTCGCCAAACTTTACTTAGCTGAATAGCATCGAATATCTCTCTGAAATCATAAGACGGCCGAACGCGAATCATACCGTACACTTTACAAATTGAAATTGCTTATATCTAAGGAATTTAACGCCACTACACTATTTCCCTACAGCGTAATATTTGCTGTGTAATATCAAACCAATTGATCGAGATTTACTTAACTTTCATGAATTACAGAAATATTTATTAAACCACCGTCTTATGTCTTCTCTTTCCATTCTCTTTCTTGCGAGATAAAATTAAAAATTCTATATTCTTTAATAATTGGATCTGTTAAAACTATTGAGATCTAAAGACGACTCCTCGCATGGTCTTGTAAGATATTTGCCTGCCATCCCACTTATGAGGCTGGCCACAAGTCTCGTTTTATGTGGACATTAAAAATGCGGTCGATCTGGGGGGTTGGCCCCCTGGATCGACGCTGTTAACTGTACTTTACTTGTCCAGAGGCCGAAGCACACTGGACCCCCAGCCGAGACCGGTGATAGAAGTAAGGGTATTGCCTGACATCCCACTTATGAGGGCTGGACACAAGGTCTCGTTTTTTACGGTGGCCATAAAAATTGCAACGATCTGGGGCATATCCCCCTTGGACGATCTATTAATTGATACTTACCGTCAGGGCCGAAGCACACTGGACCCCCCGAGGCGGATAGCGAAGGTAAAGTCTCAAAGCATAGAATCTGGACAATACTACACTTGATCCTCCGCTTCATGCAGGTCTTGTAAGGTCTCATCTCTCTGATTCTCTTGTCATTTTTTTTCATTCTATATTGTCATTTATTCACCTCATCAGGTTAAATGTTAGTTTGTGCGTCGATATAGATCTATCATAATCCCCCTTATCTCTCTCTCTCTCTCTCCCTCTCTCTCTTGGACACATTAACTTTTTCTCCACCGACACTATTACACTCATCACTCACCAATAATCAATGCCATGCAAACATACACAACCCAACAAACGAACACATAACAACCAACACCGAGAAAAACAAATAAATAAATTAGCAAAAATAGAAGGAGAAGAGACGAAATAGATATACGTGCATGGAAAATATTAAAGATGGACGTTCGCAGGGGGAAGGAGGTTAGATGTGAATATGACCAGACATTGACAATGACCGATGCTCCCCATTTTGCTATCCCTCCTTTACACGGGGCTGACCCCACGACAAGTGCTTTTTAAATTCACCAAATGGAGAAAAGTAATTGCCTTGTAACATTCATTATTATGCAGCATGGATCACACGTAGCCTACCGGGACCCTATTGGTACGCCATTTTGACAAGAAAAAAAACGGTACATAAAAAAGGCTGTCGTCACTCACGTGACCAAGCATGGATCACACCGTAGCATACCTGGGACACCTGAATGTACGCATTTGACAAGACGTACATAAAAGGCTGTCGTCCACATCAACTGAACCAGCATCGGTCACAACCGTAGCCATACCCTGGACATCCTGATTACGCATTTTGCAGACGTACATAAAGGGCTGTCGTCACATCACTGACCACATGGATCACACCGTTACCAGTACCTGGACACCTGATTACGCATTTGACAAGACGGTACATAAAAGCTGTCGTCAAACTATCACTGACCAGCTCCACTTTATCTCCGGCGTCGTTTAATGTCACCGAACCAGTCAACGTTGGATGTCGACCGCCTTAGTCAAATACAAACGACAGCAAATGATTGTGAAATGAAGAACTAACCGAAATTACAGAGAATGACCCAACCTTCTAATGATAACCAATTGTACCCCATCTTTGTAATATAATAAATAAATAATAAATAATAAAATAATAATATGAATAAAAAGTCTTATATAGGAGATTGTGTTCTTCTGTTTAAGCGAAACTATTTTTATTCAAGGTCACAAATTCCCATATTTTTATTTTTATTTAAACCTTCAATTACTTACTAAATTTTTTACATTGTAATACTAGTTTGGCCTTATCTAACATACTAGGTATATACCATGACCCCAAGTGTA
>CM042144.1:129067921-129107413 GCA_023376005.1 Doryteuthis pealeii | reverse complement strand
AGAGAGAGAGTACAAGTTAAGAGGCAAATGGGACCGAGAGGAGTGGAGCAATCGAGTAGAACCTGAGGCGAGCAGTCATTAAACACTCAGGCGCATAGAGAGAGTTTTCTTATTCCATCAATAAAAAAAATTGGTTTTGTGATGAGAAGTCTTTTTTTTAGGATGATAATGCATTTTTTGTTACAGAACACAAAAAGATGATCAAGAGCATCCTGAAAGACCTGGGTATGGAATAGATTCTCACCTGTCACAGTCCTGCTATTATGGCGGCCAGGGGACACAAAAAGGTAATTACCATGTTTGCAAAATCAGTACTTGCAGATGACCACTAGAGGGGTAGTCAATGTAGCATACAAGAGAAGAGCGACAAAGTCGAATTCTGTCCTTTTCTACCTGGACAATTAAGTATCACGCTCACGTGCGCTCACTGTCGACAATGGACAGCGAGGGGGGGGGGTTGTGCCCCGACAAACCCGTGTTGCATGGCACACAACAGTATTGCCTAAATATGTAAGTCTTTATTGATAACTTCTATTTAATCTTATATGTACATACACTAAACAACACTGAAGCCTACACACAAGGGATTTCCTTCATTCAAGATTTTCCATGCCCTATCAACTATGCATATCAACGACTGAATTCACATTAAAGATTTTACCTTTCACACTAGGACTTACATTCATATAACTCTATGGGAGAAATATGAGGAGGTTAATCCGACAATATTAAAAACAGACATACACACATACACATACTCATTCATCTTGACCAATCCCAACCATCCAACATTCTGGATTAACACCTGCATTACCATTCTAACACTCCCCATCTAGAGAGAGAACATCCACTACCACCCCAACCACCCCTGCCCCCCTACTGACAACCTACTGTTTTCACCATTTTGAGAATGTCCATCATTGAAGTAAGAACTATATTCGAGTCCTGAAGAAGGTCTAAATGACCGTAACGTTGCATCGTCGACAATAAACATCCAGTTTCCATAACATCCCGTGTTTGTCTACTTTTCTCCACATATAACTCTATATAAACCTTTTTTGTAACTCATGTAATTCTTGTATTCATTCTATTAACTTTGCTCATGCAATAAAATGTGCTTGTAAATTTGTCGTGGATGTTCTTGCTTATAAATCTACATAAATTAATATTAATAGATATGTTAAACTACATACAGACTTACGCTTCAAAGTGTCCTGGTTGTTTCATCTCAACTAATAAGGTTTAGCGGCAAGTTGTGGTACTCAGGTACGACAAATATACGAAGATAACCTTCAAATGTCAAGATCATAGCTCGTTTACTTTACATTAAAAAAAATCAATGATATGCCCAGCAAACAGTCCTGATCTAAATCCAATTGAAAATTTTTGGCGGAAATTTTTAGAAAATAGTTCATAAGAAGTCTCCATTCGTCAAAGAAGATCTATTTACTACTATTTGGTAAATTTGGAACCACTTTGATAAAACATATTGCTTTTAAATTAGTAAAATCCATGTCTGAAAGAATTAAGACTGCCATAAAAGCTCGAGGAGTGGCAAATAAGTGTTAATTCTAATAATTTTATTAATGAATTCCAAATCTTTTGCTTAATATTGGGTTATTGGTCAGAAAACAATGAGGACGTCCCAGAATATCGAGTGAAAACTTGGTCAAAAGAAATTCATCGTATTCCTCATAATAGTGGCATGTTCTTTAAAAAAAACCAAAAAACACGAGGACATTGTGCTGAACTGGATAAATACGAGTAGTGGAGAACCCTTTGGGAGGGGATGATAGGTACGGAGGTTAAAAAAATGAAAAAAGCACTTTTCATTTTTATAATACGGTGTTTAAAAAAAATATTTTGTTTTCTTATTTAATTTTTTTTCCCACATTTGTTCCTTTTTATTTGGATGATCCTGATCTCATTCTTTATGACGCTCGGACGACTGTCTGAGTTGCCGGCATCTTAAACCATGTTGTGAATTACACCGACCCCCCTCACTGATGTGAGGTCCCACGGAATATATCAAATGTATCATTTGATTATACGATACATTTGATATATTCCGTGGGACCTCACATCAGTGAGGGGGGGGGGCTGGTGTGCAGTTAAAACCGTTGAGAGGAAGGCCCCGAAACGGTGCACATTCTCTCCTGATGATCCCAAAATCAATTACATAAGATATCAAAAACAAACAAAACAAAAGAACCATAGAATTGAACTTCTCATCGGTTTTGCAATTAGAATGAGGAGCATTCTACAGCCCGCTCGCTTTATGGTGAGTTTCCGTTACTTTTCAAGTAACTTTCTTCCCCATTGATGGAACATTCAAAGTGACATCCCCACTTATCATATTCTGTGCAACCACACTATATTTATTTGTCCTCATTTTTTTGTTTTGCGTTAATCGACCGAAATAATTTTTGGATCATTTATCTTTTATTAAAACGTTTGGTCATTTGAATAAAAATATTTTCCAATCACTCATTTTTACATTTCTATAAAGACGAAAACAAAAAGACCACATATATCAAAAATAAATAAATTTACGATGTTAACACCTTGAAAAAGTTATTTGAAAATTTCAATTTTGTTTTTAAAAAATTTAAAAAAGAATATTTATACCCTATTTTATTTTAGCAAAGTTTTAAAAAGAATATTTTTATTTGGATTGATTCAAAAACAAATGTCCTCTGATGAAATGGATTACATCTTATTCACTTAAAAATTTTACAATGAATTTTGAAAGACTTCGAACCCCAAAGGTGACGTAAAATACGTATTTTACAAAATAACCCCGCCCCCCGCCAGATTGAAAAAAATTATAAAAAATCAAAGAGTTATCCGATTTTAATGAAATTTTCAGTGCTGATTTATCAATAAATGAATTTTATAATGCATTAGTTATTTTATTTCTAAATTTTCTGATTGTTTTCAGGTCACTTGTCTTTGACCCACCCCTTAATTTGGGGGCACAAAATATCGATGGGGTTATATACTTTCGAAACTAATTACAGTATAAATAAAAAGACAAAAGACCGAAGGTGTGAATAGAAGAAAAACAATTAAGGGAGCTATTCTGGTAGAAAATAAATATCGAAAATCGGAAATTAGATGTAAAAATAAGATGATAAAAAAAAGATGATAATAATTATTCGAGAAACAATGTAATTAGCTTCTAGAATACCAATGAAAAAATTATGCATCGATATTTGTTCTATCTAAAAGGGTGGGAGCGTAACTTTTCAATTGAGTTTTTCCAAAGATTATTAGATAACAATACTAAAGTAGACTCTTTACTAAATAAAAATTTGTTATTAGAATCTAAAAATATAAAATTTGAACCTTAAAATTAGGCGTTTCATATTTTAAATGAATTTTATCTATTAATTAGATATATAAATTATTTCTGCTATGGTGGGCAGCAATGGTTATATTTATTTTCATTGAATCACTTTGATTGAAACGATTCAGTAATTAAAAAAATAGAATTCGTTGATTAATAAGTCAACACAAAAAATTTATTAAAATCAAATAATTTCCTGATTTTTGATAATCGTTTTTCATCCACGACGGCCTTCCATACAAAGAGAGGTCACGTGACATTTTCTTCTGGTAAAATTATTGTTATTCGTGTTTAGAACAAATAGAAAAAGATATTTAATTTAAAAGTTATTAATTCTTCTGTAATTAAGTGTATTTATTTATTTTTTTTGTTATTGATTTCTAAGAAGAAACTGTTATAAGCCTTAAAATCCTAAATTATATGTTTTTACTCCATAAATACATAAACAAAGCGGCCATGTTTGCGATATATTTGAGCAAAATCGACCGAAAATAATAGTTTAAAATGTATTCAAAATTTTTGCACCACCTGGACCCTGACAAAGCGCCTCGAGAATAAGCTAGATGGTACAAGAATGCTGCGAGTAGTCCTGAACAAGTCATAGAAGCAGCACCCCACAAGGAAGCAACTGTATGGTCACCTGCCATCTCACAAACCATCCGGGTGAGACGGACTAGACATGCAGGACACTGTTGGAGAAGCAGGGATGAGCTCATAAGCGATGTTCTCCTGTGGAAGCCAACACATGGACATGCAAATGTGGGGCGCCCAGCAAGGACCTATATTGACCAACTATGCGAAGACTCTGCACAGAGGACCCCCCAGGGGCCATGAGTAATAGGGAGGGTTGGCGAAAGATTGTCATGGATATCCGTGCTGCGATGGATATGCCGTATGGAAAGATGAAACGAACTCAAATATTACATTAAGAAATTAACATTTCACAAAAGATGAAATATACGCATTTGTTTCATGAACAAGAAGTAGAAGAAATGATGAAAAATAAATTTCTTTGATGGTTTTTATGAAGAAGTCAAATAAGATACCATACCGAAGTTGGGGACGAAATATCTCTATTCTGTTTACCAAAAAAGAAATAAAAAACATTATCTTTTCGTTCATATTTCTCTATAGTAACTTGAAAATAGTCAATAATTTAAATAATACAAATATACACAATTAAATGTTATAAAATAATTTCAAAATGTTCGAAAGCTTCTTCCAAAACACTTTGTTTTATACCCCTTTAACATATCGGTTATATAATGAGAGAGAGAGAGAGAGAGAGAGAGAGAGAGAGAGAGAGAGAGAGAGAGAGAGAGATGAGGGATGAATGATTCGTTCTTACTTTTCTCTGCTTGTCTACTTAGTCGGCCGCCATTTTTCCTTGGGCTGGTTCTATTTCTTTGTTCGACTGTTGGGCTCTTCTTATTTCTTGATTAATTAATAAAGACGTTGTTTTTTTAAATTTACTAGCAAATATATGCACCCTCCGGGTGCAAGTATTTAAGTTTTAATATAATAAAATATCATATTAAATTAGAAAGGCTAATGAAACTGAATAAGAATGCAGATAAAAAGATTTGGAACAGAGGGGGTATGATTGAAAAATAGAACAACTTTGAAACAACTCTTCCATCATTTTCCGTTACTCCCGTCTTTCATTGCTGAATTTTACTTATTTAACTATTTAGTTAAATTAGGAAATAAAGAATAAAATGACAGTTATTTTTTCTTGTTAATGGATTTCATTTAAGATTCATTGAAGAGATTTTTGCTTATATTCATTAAAATAAAACCAAACAATTAGAAATCAATAATACTAAGCACATATTTAATAAAATCACATTTTTAATATCAATATGCAAATTAGCCTTCCCATTAACACTTTACACCACTATTTTGTTGTATATATAAATACAATTGCATGTTATTTGTATGTAGATATGGACAATACTAATAAAAAGGTGAAGCAATTTTATTAATAATTGAGGTTTAAATATAAATAAAATCATGGAGAATGTGATGTAAATAATGAAGGGAATTGTGACTTGAGTAGTAATATAGTTTCGGTTACAGACAGAAAAACACACAATCTCCATTATAATAAGATATATTCTTTATTAGAAACAACCCCAGCCCAAAGGATTCAACCGCGCAGATGAGAATCGGCATTTTGAGAGAGGGACTTCTGCGTCTATTCACACTGACTTTCTGTCGGCAACTAACTAAAATTTATTTCTATCTCACCCATTCTATTGGCGTGTCTCGGAGGGTCAAGTAGGAGATTACCACATGCCAATCATAACGATAACGATACTTTTCCATCCACCTCCGCTATTTGAATCTCCAACGAACTTTGATTCAAAAATATCTACACTACTTACACAATTCATAGGCTACCCATGAATTATATAACAACTTGTCTTGTGATTTTTTGTTTTGTTTTCTCATGGAAAATTGGTTAATTACCTTTTCTCTTGAATACTCACATCTATGGCTTGATAAAACTCAGTAAATATAGTTATCTACATCGATTTATACACATGCACACAGAGGCGTGAACGCATAGAGTTTCTTGTAACTTGTATGTTAGGGTTTTTAATTTTGAGTTGAGAAAATGTTTAGCACAAATATCTAACAAATCATTTCTGTCATTTTGGAATTATAGTTCATATTGTGTTTATTTCAAAGATCTTTTTTTCTTCTTCTTCTTCTTCTTCTTCTTCTCTTCTTCTTCTTCTTCTTCTTCTTCTTCTTATTCCAACTTTCATTAGAATTATGGAACATAATAGCAAATCTTATTCTAAGAATAACTTTGGTAAAAATCAAAATCCATCTTGGAATGAAAGATTGTCTTGTAATACATCAATATTAAAAGGAATCCTGTTTGCAAGACACAATGAACCGGATGTGGTGTCTTTTGTTCTTTTGTTAAAGATTTGCAGGTAAATTTACCTTTGTTTTGTTGTACAGATTCAGCTTTGTTTTTTATTTCAATAAGGAACATTGCATCCTTGCATTTTGATATTTACAAAGACTTATTTTCTAAAAGGTCTTTTATTTCCCTACTCATTTGCTTGTGTGTTCTTTCTATTAGTTTTTTTTCCAGAAATGCAGGCACACGGGAACATACATGTGTCTATCTGTACATCAATTTCTAATGTTAATTTCATCATCAATCACAGCAGAGACACATGAGAACGCATATATATGCGTGCTATGATAAAAACAAAGTATTGGGACTGAATCTTTAAATTCTTAATTTCAAAATTGAAATGAAGACATGCACACAACCGAACAACTTATATAATAAAGTAAAGATAAAATAAACATCTACATTAATATCTTGGTGTGTAAATGTTATTTAGACAGATCACGCCAATTAAAAAAGACATTATAAAGTCAGTCGCCATATCTTTTTGAACAGCAGTTTTTTGCAAAACACAGGTTTGTGTAAGCGCATCATCCTGAATAAAGCCAATGCATTTTGCTGCATAAACAGTAGTGTAACATTCAGAAATATAAGTTAGGCAGTACACACAGATACTACACTGATCCTAGGCAAATAACTGTGGGGCAATATATTTATCCTAGTCTGACTACACAAATATTCTAATGTGAGAGAATAGAGTGATTGATTCATTAATTGTTTTTAATAAAATATTAACACGTCTATGATTATTCTAAGCCCAGAAGTTAGAGAATCGCGTTCCTTGTATGTTCATTTTTACAGTTAAAAAAAAAAAAAGAAGAATTCTGAATAGGAATATTTTTTAACATCTATTTGACCCATAAATGGGACCCTAACAGGGGGGAACTTAAAAGTAATGACAACAAAGGGGTACTCCGCTCTCCCCGGATCTCTAGAACTGTTTAATGACAAAGTAAATATATATACACATTCACTATCACCAGAGCTTGCTTTTTGTGCAAAAAATTGTTTTGTTTGTTTTTTGTTTTTTTTAACAATTTTCTTTATGGAAAAAAATAAAGCAATTAAAAGAAAACCACCCTTCAGGAAAAAAAGAAGATATATATATATATCAATATGCTTGTTATCAACCTTGCAACAATCTCTGGTTAAAAATGAGACCACCCAAGATGAAATGTAAAAATGTAAATCCTGATTATCTGGTGTTACTTGATTGCAGAAATGATATATTTTAAGAGTGTCGTCACCTTAGCTAAATAATGGACCCTTGTTTTTATTAGAAAGACAAAAAGGGAAGGGAAAGAACATGCAATACAGAAAAAATATAATAAGAAAGAGAGGGAAGAAAAGGATATGCTACACAGAAAGAAAGAAAGAGAGAATAATTAGGTGAAAGATATAGAGAGGAGTTGATAGCACTAATCTGTTTCAACCAAACATAATGAAAAGATAAAAAGAAGGGAAGGGAGAGAGAGAGAGAGAGAGAGAGAGAGAGAGAGAGAGAGATGCTGTTTAGAATATTGATAGATGCTATGGATATTCACTATTTTTATTATGAGGCATATTGTCTCATGTTTAGTTTCACAGAAAATTCAACAAATACAAAGAACATAATTAAAAAAGTGAAAAAATTGTGTTTTGTAGCAGAAAACTTGCTCTATTCAATGCAATGGCGTTATTATGTTCCATGTATCTGTTTTTTGTTCCCATCGAAATAGAACATTCCTCACAGTATAATTGAAAACAAAAATATATAAGGATAGAATTAAAGAGGAAAGCAAAAAAATTGATGATAGAACATTTAGACATTTGTTTAAAATTAACTCAGGAAGTTTAAAGAAGAATAACAAATATAATCATTACATTGTGACATGCATACATAGAGACCTTTTTGTACAAACTCATTCATAACACTACATTTACATGCACACACACACACACACACACACACACACACATATATATATATATATATATATATATATATATATATATATATAATATATATATATATGTGTGTGTGTGTGTGTGTATGTGTATACACACGGATAGACATGCAGAAACATTGATAGTACCTCATGTGCCAATGGAAAGGGGATACTTTCTCTAGAGCGTTTTACTTTAGCTGTCGTCTGAATGTCTAAAGGAAACCATTAAAGTGACAAGACAAAACTGAAATACAAGATTTAGTTTTAGTATGTGTATGTTAGGGTGCACACATATTTTCATGTGATAGATTGGATGTGTATGTATGTGTCAGGGTGCGTGTGTGTATGGGTATCAGGAAACATGTATACAGTGTTCGGGATAAATTTGACAGTTTCAGAAGGAAAAAGAAAAAGTGCTTGGTAACTACAAAATTAAATGGATTGTAATGAAATTCAACAGGCACGGAAGTTACACTACTGTCAACAAGTTTCACTCAAAATAATCGGCATTAGCGTCAATCACAGCCTCAATCCTGCTCCGGAACCTGGAAAAGCTGATGTTACAAATTCCCTGGGAAGGGTCTCAAAAACTACCTTAATTCTATCGATTAACTGGGCATTTGTATTACTGGCGCGGCGATTGGTGTCTTTCTCAACAGCGCACCATACATAATAATCCATGGGGTTAAGATCTGGGGAGTTCGGAGTCGTAAAAAATCACCGACAACGATTTTTTACTTTTCGCAGAGGTATGGCAGGGAACCGAATCCTTCTGCCATACATATGATATACCATTGGCTACCCTTGTTATTCAGGGCTTGACTCCATGTAGGCATCTAAGGGTCCTCCAACACTTTTTTGCAGATTTTCGAGGAATTCTGCTGTAAAAACGCAATCAGATCGTCTGTTATGTTGCTTTCTTCTAGCCACAGCCTCGTAGTCTCCATTGCAATTCTCCTGTTCATGCCTGATTGTTTTTACAGTGTTCAGGGAGCAATGGGCAGCAACCATAATCTCCTTATTTTGATTGCCGGTGCAGCTCATCATAATACAAGTTATTCTCTTCAATGATTCAGGTGGGTTCCAGTCATCTGTCATCACGTATATGAATGAAGAAGGGTTCAAGCTTTTAAATGATGCGTAGTGTGCGTCAATAACCCCAACCTACGGAGAAGCATAACCAAATATGAATATGTCAAATTTATCCCGAACACCCTGTATGTTGTATGGTCAGAGTGGATGTGTTCATGGAAGTCAAGATGCATGGGGGTATATATAGAAAACTATTTACAGACTAGTTTGTAGGCATAAGTAAAGTAAGTCGTCGGGGCGGCCTGAAGTCGGTATCAGCCAGTCAGCGAGGGAGTCTATCCCCTTTTCAATAGCGCTAGACCCAGGAGATTGTTTTTAGCATCTGAGGTGGAGCGCCACATCTACCATCAGCTCCTTACTTTACCGCACAGATCCCTGTGCTACTCATACGCTGAGTTGGCGAGGACCGGTATCGAACTAGGAACCTTGTGGTCTCTAGCCGAACGCTCTACCAACTGTACAAAAATGTATAGGGAGACATTTGATGGAGATATGATAAGAGAAATATGTCAATGTATAGAAAGAACTAAGAAAGAGTAAATAGGCTTATATGAATGTATTTATATGTATATTATAAACAATTAACACGCAACATATTATGCATTTGTTTATTGTATGTGCATGTGCATAAAGTGTGTGTGTGTGTGTGCGTGTGTGTGTGTGTGTGTGTGTGTGTTTGTGCCTCTATCAAGTAATACGCCCTATTTCAATGGATCATGTGCATTTATACTTCAAGATGTTTTGTGACGGAAGAGAATAAAGAAGAGATCATATGAGACTAGAGAGATAAACAGGTTTCGAACAAAAGGTAGAAGAGAAGAGGACGTGGCCTAATAAACGTCATATATATATATATATATATATATATATATATATATATCTTATTATAATGGAGATTATGTGCTTTTCTGTCTGTAACCGAAACTAAATCACTACTCAAGTCACAATTCCCTTAGTTATTGACGTCACATTCACCATGAATGTGTTCTTATTTAAATCTCAATTATTGATAAAATTGTTTTACATAATTAATAATGTTGACCATATCTACATACTAACAACATGCAATCGTATTTATATATACAACAAAATAGTGGTTTACAGTGTGAATGGAAAGGCTAATTTGCATATTGATATTAGAAATGTGATTTTAATAAATATGTGCTTAGTATTATTGATTTCTAATTGTTTGGTTTTATTTTAATGAATATAAACAAAAATATCTTCAATGAATCTTAAATGAAATCCATTAACAAGAAAAGATAACTGTAATTTTATTCTTTACTTCCTCTTTTAAGTAAATACTTAAATTAGAAAACAATGAAAGACGAGAGTGATGGAAGAGTAAGTTTCAGTTGTTCTATTTTTCGATTATACTCCCTCTGTTTCAAATCTTTTTATCTGCATTTCATTAGCCTTTCTAATTTAATACGATATTTTATTGCATTAAAACTTAAATACTTGCACCCGGAGGGTGCATATATTTGCTAGTATATATAATGGAGATTGCGCGTCTGTCTGTAACCGAAACTACGTCCACACCAACGTCACATTTCCATTAGTGATTTACGTTATATTATCAATGGTTATTAAATAATTATAATTTAATTTTAATTAGCTTCTTATTTATCGACAATGTCTCTATTAAGATCTAGCTGAGATAGATTTACCTCAAAACAGCCTACATTATTAGTATAATACGACGTGTGTTATATATCATTAAGAAATAAAAGTAAATGATGTGAATAATGTGCATACTGGTTTTAATAAAACCGTGTTTAATAAATAATTAATTGGTGTTATTGATTTCTAATATTATTATTTTATTCTCAAGTGTATTAAAAGCAATCCTATGTATAATTTTATATTGAAATCAATTAGAATAAATTAAAAATAAGTGTAATTTATTTTGTGTTCGTATTTAATTTCAATTGTTTTTCTAATTCAATATTATATTTAATTATATTAAAACTTAAATACTTTTGGCTGGAACGCACTTTTTTTCTTTTTTTTTGTATATATAAAAGATTACCACCCAATAATTTCTAATATTTATAAACTTTCTAAAACTCACAAATCTGAAATTGCTTTAAGAGCAAATACTTCTAGTGTACATAGGTATTAACCTAATCCGTTCGACACAAAGTCGCAAATATGAAGCATCCAGCGAGGATCGAACTTGTTATTCAGTAGTAACGAATCCGCGAGACTAGCTTGCTAACCATTGCACCACGATCGGGCACCCTATTTCTAGTGTTCAAATCTTTTGCAAAAATACTAACCCCTTTTTTAGGTACTATCAGTGACATATTGTAAACTCCGGTGTCTTACACAACTAAATAAATAATTTAAACATGAAAAATGAACTTTTAGCCCGTCTCGACATAAAATCATTATATCCAAGTGTCCATATGTGACTTTTTCTAGAATTTTTCGAATCAGTTCCCTTTAAATACATAATAACCAAAGATTCTTGGTACCTGTGATACATTGAAGACATATTGACATGGACATTTTTCATCAAGGGAGATAATGAATTCTTAAAAGAAATTCTTAACTATCACCAAAAATCAGGGAACTGTCCAATTTTAATGAAATTTTCACCACTTTATTCTTTAATGACATAAACTTGAAAAAAATAGTTTTTTTTTTATCAATTCAGAATGTGCGTGTATGTGTGTGTGTGTGTGTGGGGGGGGGGCGGGTTGGTCATTTGAAGAAAAAATTTCCAGTCCCTAATTTTTTAAATTTAAAAAAAGATCAAACCCTAAAGAACATAAAAAAAAAAATCAAAAAGGTTATTTGAAAATTTAAAAATTATTTTCTTAAAACTTAAAAAAATAATTTTTGTAGCGTGTTTTTTTTTTCCTAGTTTTAAAAACAATAATTTTCTTTGAATTGATACAAAAATGATTTTCTCTGATTCGATTGGCCTATTTTTGTTCAATTAAAAATTATATAGTGAATTTTATACGTTTGAAGGTGGCATGTTGCGCTCAATATTTTTATCATTAACAAAGCTTTATTTAATCTATCTAAAAATGTAAGTTTAAAAATGCGCAATTTTCCGAGATTTTTATATATTCAAAAAATTATTATTAACGTTGTTTTTTCGTTTATGGATCACCAAACGTATTAAAAAAATTCTCTTTCCTTATCATCCGGAATAAGAATAGGCAGTATAATTTTACCGTATGAGCTACCATTAATTTTTTACTTATTTACATGTAGAAATGTATTACTTTTTTATGTCGTGTATACGTATTCATCTCCCTTAAACGGTATAACTGCCCATGGCTAATGGCATATTAATATACAGGGTGATTGTAAAATAACTCTCTATTTTAAAAATCTTATAATTTATTTCTGAATCATTATTTTTACAAGAGGTAGATATGAAAAGAGTACATAACATGGAGTTTTATTTAAATTTCTATATGGCCACCAGCATTCACCTCCAAGCCCAATTGATGCTCAGGAATCGCATCAATTGATCTTTCCAAGAACACTTGTGGAATGGCAGAAATGAATTCTCGTATTCGTCCTTCAAGTTCTTCCAAAGTTGTTGGTTTCGTAGAATAGACTTGCTACTTCACCCCCCAAAAAAAAAAGTCGTAGGGGGTTAAATTAGGACTTCTGGCCAGCAACTCATGCGGACCACGTCTACCCATCCATCTCCCAGGAAAATGGCGATTCAGCCATTCACGAACAACAATAGCAAAATGTGAAAGAGCACCCATCGCCATATATTAAGAAACATACATTAAAGAACTGAGAAAAATGTAACTGCATATAAAAATTATAAATAGTTTAGAATATGGAGTTACTTCAAAACAATAATTTAACAAAGTCACAAATAAATCAAACAAATAAAACTCACTATAGATTTTACCTTAGCAACTAATAATACCTTACCTTTTTTAAGATGTGTTATTAATAAACAATTACAACAAATTACAATTTAAAGTTTTGAAGTAATAAGAGAACACACGGTCGGACTTGAGTAAGCTTTATTCTACTTAGAACACAGTTGTAGTTTTCTTGGGAGTTTATATAGTTTCACAAAGCTAAAGGGTTACACAATTACTTATTACAAGTTTATCATGAATTTATTAATGAAATTTACTAAAATCATAAAAACAAAATAAAAGATGAAATAGTAGCCACAAATTTTTAAATGATGAATTATATATATATATATATATATATATATATATATATATATATATATATATATATATATATATATTAAAAGCTTTAATTCTAGCACTGATGCATAAAAGATTTGGGATACTGAAGTTGCGCAAAGGATATATATATATATATATATATATATATATATATATATATATATATATAATATATATATCCTTTGCGCAACTTCAGTATCCCAAATCTTTTATGCATCAGTGCTAGAATTAAAGCTTTTAAAATTCATAAACGAAAAAGTTTCCCAAACAGTTCCAAAATAATCTATTACATAGATATATCATTTTATCCAATAATTCATCTACACACATCACCGAAAATAATTAAACACCCTTGACATACAAATTGTTACTCCTCTAAAACATTTATGAACATAATTAACAATAAAATGAAGAAGAATCAGATTAAATCTGAAACAGGCATACATTCAATAATACGGAATGGTTGCACTCTTCAAGAAATTTGCGAAATACGATATAAAAAAACGCATTTAAGAACACACGAGGGACTTTAAAATTGGTAATGATAAAAATTCCTTAGTAAAACATAACTTAGAATTCAAACATAGTTTTAATCTTGAAGATGCTCGAATGTTAGTTAATCTATTAATAATGGAGATTCGCTTCCGGTTTTTGTCTGTAACAACAATTACGTCACTGCTTACGTCACATTACCCAAAATCGTCTTCGTCATAACATAGAATAAATACACTCAAAATTTGAACATGCAACATTAGACAGTCCTCATTGTTTTTTAAAACAAGTTTCCATAAATATATGACTGGTATTATATATCTATATATAGTTTGTTTTATTTTAATACATATTTAAAGTTTACATTTCAAATTGTTCTATTTTTAATCCTTTAATGAATTTGATGATTTTACTTACTTAGGGTACAAACTCGCTGACATTGAATTTTTTACTCCCACCCCTCAGACAATGTTTCAAAAATCTGTTTTTACATCTTTTATGTAATTGTTTACATTTTTTATTTTGTACTAGTATACATAATAGATGACAAAGGAAGATTGATAAATTCAGAATTATATCTAATTATAACACTATCAAACAATGTCCTTGAAAATGTACTATAAATATATATCTAAATATCTAAAATACCTGTTCAATACTTGGACTGCAGCTGGTTATAATGACATTAACATAATTCTTATTACTGATGATGAGCAAACAAATGTTTTTAGGTCATGCAAAACTCCTGGTTCAATATGACCCCCTCCCAAAACACAGAATTTATTGAAAAATGATCGTTTGTAAACATGTCAAGTGAGTGAGACTTTAGAGATTCATCAATTTAAACATAATTTGTTTTATATTCAGATTTTAGTCCTACCTAATCAATAACACTACATGATTATTTAATATCTCTGGCTTGAATAAAATCTGATTAGTAATGTTTAATTAAATGTGAATAGTTATTTTAGTAAGACAAATAATTGATTCATTTTTTTAAAGCTTAAAATTTCAAATTATATACAATTACATGATGCAACATTAAAATGGTTTCTTGTTGATTACCTCGATATGATCTTTGCGCCCCATAAAAATGAAAACCAAAATTAGTTTTTTTTTATCAAACCACTGGCTATGTAGGACAAACAAACAAATTCTTCCCAAAGATTAAAGATTCTGTGGCTGGAATGATAAACTTTTAAAGCTCTTAAGAAAAGAATTCGTTAAAATTAAAATAACATTTATATGTTGATCTGATTGTAGAAATCATGTTTCATCTGTTTATGCAATTTGGACGTAGTATAAGATATTGATGTTGTATGGTTTGTATAAGGGAACTAATGGTATTTGGTGTGACGACTGAGGTTTTGTGTGACTTGTACCCGTTCTGATTTGTATGTGTTGGTGGGATCTAGTGGAGTAGTTTGTTGCTGTTGGTGTCGTGTAGTTGTGGCTCTGCTCTAAAGACACAAAAAATGATACATTGAGCAAATATTATCCCGATTGCAATTTTTTTTAGCACTAGCAGATTTACTAAACAAAACCAGAGAAAAGGTATGAGATACAAAATATTTTAATGAAATAATTCTATTTATTTTTGCAAGATTCTATGGACATAGAAAACATGATATCATAAGAATTAGTGGGTATTGGTTTGAAACTAACACCAAGTCCTTATAATGCATTAGTACATCCATAGATACCCTAATACTGAACATTCAGTAAAGAAAGACTGACAACTAACTCTCATCAAAAATGCACATATGAATGTTTCATAAACATAACATGTAATAATACATAACAGAAGACATGTCCCACAAGTTAAGACAACACACACATACACACACACACACACACACACACACACACACACACACACACACACACACACACATATAATTATATTATATATATATATATATATATATATATATATATATATATATATATATATATATATATACGCAATTTAGTTTCTTTTCTAAACATGATTTCATAGAAGTTATTCATAATGATTTTTACATCATTTTTACACTTACATACTTTTTCGTTTGATTTACGTTTACATTCAAAAAGTATTGAATATAAACTAGAAAATGCATAGCACCATAATGATTGGCATATAAGTATAACGCAGTTTCAAAATTATTTATATATTTCCAGCATGAGTAAATTAATTTTATATATTAACTCTCATTATCTGTCTATAATGTTATTTGAGAATGTGTCTCTTGATAGCTGTGAACTGTTATCTTTATCTGGTGTCATTGTCAACAAACGTTCCCATAAAGGTTTAGAAGATTCTAATCTTATTTTTTAATTCCCTAATAGAATAGTTATTTGAGAAATTATATAACAGATATATGAAGGAAGCTGAGGTTTTCATAAATTAGCAAAAGTACTAAAGAATAATTTTTCTGTCATTATAACCAGCTGTAATTCAATTCATCACCTCTCATAGAGAGTTACTTCAGCAAGCAATTATGAGAAACTTTTGACATCTAATTAGCTAAACTAAAACATCTTGTTAGATTAGTGTAAAATAGTCGGAAATTGATTCATATATTTTTGTTGTCTTTTATAAAGTACATTAAGTTATAAAAGGATACACAATTTGTGACTTTGCAGCAAGATACCAGTTTTTGGGCTGTATTTAAACTTTTATATACATGGTCCATTTTATTTTTCTGAAGCACATTTTCAAGTAAGAATTTTATTGTGGAAGGTGATAATATACGTGTTTGTTTTTATCACTAGAAACATCACTACAAAGTTTATATATGCATTTACTCAAATCCTCCGGTACGAGCAGGATGTGATACAAGGTCTGCTTTTTTGCGGATTTTAACAGGTTTAAATTCAAAGTTTTACTTTTCCTAGATCGATTGTTGTACCAAAGTTAAAGAGCCTAGACTGTTCTAATATTTGCCCATAACTGAAGCAAGAATAATTGGATTCATAACTTTTCCAAGGGTATTAGCGCTATGTGGAATGCAGACAGCCTCGTCCAGAATTTGAACTCGGATTGTCATGTCCTTTTCCTACAACGATAATCATTACACCATGAGTTCCAGTCTATATATGTAAACACGAGTTCCAGTCTATATATGTAAACACGAGTTCCAGTCTATATATGTAACACGAGTTCCAGTCTATATATGTAAAACGAGTTCCAGTCTATATATGTAAACACGAGTTCCAGTCTATATATGTAAACACGAGTTCCAGTCTATATATGTAAACACGAGTTCCAGTCTATATATGTAAACATGAGTCATAGAGGTAAAGACATTTTAGAGATGAATTTTTCATGAAGTTGACGTAAAATAATTATTACTGATTAAGAATAGGTTTCAATACATTCTATATTTTTTCATTATTACAGTTCATTGAATGTCAAAATTGCATTTTTATGCAAAATTGCATACTTTCTATGCAAATAAATGCTCTAAATGATCCTAAAATATTGTAACAAATCATTCAAATCAAGGGTAATTGAATGTTTATAGATAAGTGAAACTTAAACCGCAAAATGTAATTGTTTGTGAAGAAAAGTTGTGTTATGAGAATGCTATGAATGTTCGTAGAGAATTAGGCGTAACAAGTTTATAATTAAATGTAGATTGACATTGTAGCAGAAAAGTTTTTCTGGTACTGTGATAAAAAGTTTAAATCTGAAAGGCATTATTAAAAGATCAATCAAAAAGCAAAACAAATAACAGGAGGTTGAGTTGAAACAAAGGTTGTCTTTTTTCATGTATTATTTTAGTAATGAGAAATAGTTTACAAAAGATATGTTATTAATGTTTGTATGTGAATATTTGTACGTAAATATTTTAGTCTTCTTTTTAATTGCTTACTTCCGTGTTAGTCCTGAAATACCCTAAAGAATAAAACTTAGTTACCGTTGTGA
The DNA here is from genome assembly GCA_023376005.1 of Doryteuthis pealeii. Lineage (NCBI taxonomy): Eukaryota > Metazoa > Mollusca > Cephalopoda > Myopsida > Loliginidae > Doryteuthis > Doryteuthis pealeii. The sequence goes on along the minus strand of CM042144.1, from coordinate 129,089,514 downwards.
AATTTGTATCTGATACTTTTGATTCGTCTGTTTTGTGAAAATACTGGAGACTTTCTAGAAACCACGAGGTACGTGGGACTTTTTCTAGTTTTAGATTTGGTGACAACCGTTACATGTTGATTTATATGAAAACTGATATAAGAACAACTTGCCTACTTCAGTAATAGATTCATATAAATTTATCTTTACCATCCTGAAAAAAAAAAACAATATATTTTACAAGGAAATGTGATTTATGCAATTCATGATATTTCTTTATTATTCAAAAATTGATATTTCCTATTGATGTATCAAATGTGCTGTATCTACAAACATTTAATACGGTCAAGTCACACTAAAAATACCGTTTCCCGCTAAATCACCAAAGGTAAGCAACGAAGAGCCTGTTCAGAACTTAATTGGGTGACCACTTAACCAAAAGTAGGTACTGTAAGCAAGCCGAGTCCTTTGTTTATCTAAATGATTTAATTTGGTATTGAATGACCTAAAAAGGATTGATATTCTATAAAGCAAAACAAATACCCTTGGGAAAGGTATGAACCCTACTCTCCTTCCAGCTATGGGTAAATAGCAGGGCAGACTGGGTTCTTTAACCATGGCTAGGTAACCAGTCTAGGAGAAGGAAAACTCTGAATTCAAACCTGTTGAACTCCGCTTAAGAAATTGACCCTGAATCGTATCCTGCTCGTGCGGAGAGGTTGGTAAATAGATATAAAGCAAAACAAAACAAACAACCCATAAACATTTATTTATAATACTAAAAGACATCAATTATTTTACTGCAATGTCTATTTGGCACATTGTTTTATAATCTACGTTTTATATTTAAGCATTGAAAATAAATGTCTAATATTTTGAGTACAGTTAAGTTCCAGAATGTTGTTTTGATAAGTTTATCATTCACCATTTTCTTGTAATGAGTCAGAAGGCAAAAAAAAAAGAAGAAAAAAAAGAAGAAATAATAATATATCTTAAGAAAATGAAAATAGGTAGGAAGGATATAGATTCACAAAATTGCAAGAAGCTATATATTTACCAACCCCTCCGCACGGGTAGGATGTGACATAAGGTCAATTTTTAAGTGGAGTTCAGCAGGTTTGAATTCAGAGTTTTCCTTCTCCTAGACCGGTTGCCTAATCAAGATTAAAGAGCCCAGTCTGCCCTACTATTTATCCATAGCTGGAGAGAGAGAGAAAGATTCATATCTTTCCCAAGGGTATTAGCGCTAAGTGAAATGCAATTACCACGTCCAGGATTTGAACTCGGGTGACATTTCCCATGATTTTAACCATTACACTACGCGCCTCCAATTGCAAGAAGCTAAATCAAAGATGATATCAAAAATTTTACCAAAAAACAAAAAAGAATTCAAAATCCTCCAAACAAACTTTTCAACAAATTAGCAAAAATAATTGATACATGTAGATTAGAAAGTTTTAATATATATCTTTATAATTAGTTTTGTTAAATTTAGAAATATATTTTTGATTCTACTAACTTATCTCATATCAACTATTGCTATTACAAGTCTCATGACTATTTTCTTTTCTTTTTCCCTCGACTGAGTCAATGGAAGAACAGAGACTCAGAAGACAAATATATTTTTTTGAATCATGGATTGAAGAGAGTTATAACAAAGAATTTGTCTACAATGAAATAATCTGATTTAAATGACCAACTGGTAAAACAAGTAAGAAATAACGGGAGAAATAAGTAATGACTAACTTGTAAAACCCACTAGTGAAACAAGTAATGACCAGCTGGAGAAACAAGTAATAACCCATTAATGAAACAAGTAATGACCCACTAATGAAACAAGTAATGACTCACTACTGAAACAAGTAATGATCCACTATTGAAACAAATAATAACTCACTAATGAAACAAGTAATGACCCACTAATGAAACAAGTAATAACCCACTAATGAAACAAATAATAACTCACTAATGAAACAAGTAATGACCCACTAATGAAACAAGTAATAACCCACTAATGAAACAAAATGACCCACTAGTGAAATGAAACAAGTAATAATGAAACAAATAATAACTCACTAATGAAACAAGTAATGACCTACTAGTTAAACAAGTAATGACCCACTAGTGAAACAAATAATAACTCACTAATAAACAAGTAATGACCCACTAGAAACAAGTAATGACCCTAATGAAACAAGTAATGACCCACCAAACAAGTAATGAAACAATAATGAATTGAAACAAATAATAACTCACTAGTGAACAAGTAATGACCCACTAGTTAAACAAGTAATGATCCACTAGTGAAACAAATAATAACTCACTAATGAAACAAGTAATGACCCACTAGTTAAACAAGTAATAACTAATGAAACAAATAACTCACTAATGAAACAAGTAATGATACAGTAATAACCACTAATGAAACAAATAATAACTCCTAATGAAACAAGTAATGACCCACTAGTTAAACAAGTAATGACCCACTAGTGAAACAAATAATAACTCACTAATGAAACAAGTAATGACCCACTAGTGAAACAAATGAATGAACAAGTAATGACCCACTAATGAAACAAGTAATGATATGAAACAAGTAATGACCCACAAGTAATGACCATAATCACTAATGAAACAAGTATACAATAATGACCCACTAAAACAAATAATAACTCACTAATGAAACAGTAATGACCCACTAATGAATAATACTCACTAATGACCCACTAATGAAACAAGTAATGACCCTTTATTTTTTCCCCTTAATAAATTAGCATTGTGATGGAAGGAATAATGTTTGTCCTATTTTGTTCCTTTCACTTCTTTTTCTTCTCTCACTGGTTGACCTTTGTTATTTGCTCCTATTCAACACATTTGATCAAAGTAACAAGTTAAATTATGGGGCCACAGGTAGGTGAATTCATTGGAAGACAGGTGATGACACCTGTCATCAGCAAAGACCTGTTAATATGACTAAGGAACACTTGTCACACCTGGATAGCTACCTGCTACTTTGGGTCATCCTGTTATAGTTGAAATATGACAATACACTTGGTATACACGCTTGGATGATTGATCCACAGAGAAATTGGATTTGACAATGGTAAAGAGAAGATTAACGGCGGCTGTCTCATTGGAGAGAAAACAACCGATGGGACTATTTACAACAACAACAAAAAATGACCACAATGATTTTTAGTCTGTAATCTTTGGGTGTACATTACTATAGTGAAAAATAAATGTCAAATTTTTTGTATAGAATTATCAAAAGGAATTCCCTACGCTAATTTATAACAAGTTCGACCACCTGATTGTTTTTGTATACTTATATCAGTACATAAAACATTTAAACTAAATGAGGATAAGGCTTGAATTCAGTGGTAATTTCCCATTTAAATGCATTTTTATCTTGTAGACTATGACTAATATATAAATGGGCAGCAAATATACAAATATCGACACTGAATCTTTAAATTTTGTAAATTTTAAAATTAAAATTACATGAAATAGTTGAGCAACTTTTTTTGTCTATCACTAACAATAACTTTTATTTTATTGTCAATGCAAGTGATAACAGCTTTGACTGTTATTTATCTAGATTTTAAAATTGTCGACACGTGTTTCTGTTTTTTTTTTATACTCCTCTTAAAACTACTACTACTACTACTACTACTACTATAATTATATATATATATATATATAATATATAATATATATATATATATGATGTTGACTGATTTAAATCATAATACAGGTTGCATTTAAATTCAGCAACATAAAAAAGGAACAACAATAACATAAAGAAATAATTATAGTTTCCTTCAAGTTATTCAAAGTTTTAAAATTCTTGCATGTAAATGTTGAAGTAACATATTTCAATCACAATAAAACTGAACATTGCAAATAATTTGAATCTATTCATCAGACATATTTTGTTCACCACGAACAGAAATAACCCAATTAAGAAAAGACCGTTTTATTTTATATTCATAGTTTAATTTGTGTATTAATCAATTTTGTTGTATATTTCAAACTTTACTTTGTATTTTTCTAACTTTGATGATCCCCTCAATATGGTGGGTAGTAGTGGCTTGAAGAAAAGAAGCGAAATATCACTTAAAAAACCAAGTCGAAAACACAGGGCAAATTGGAGTTTGTTGATAAAAAGTGGAGATTTACAAACACAACAAATAAAGTATATTAAACACAAACAAATGGTTATAGAATGGACAAAGAATGGTGTAGATTAACAAACAGACTTTGAAAATAATTACTAATAAGCTCAATCCTCATTGGGTGCCCCTTGCTTGTAGTCTTGTACCCAAACTATACAACATTTAGAAAATAACAACCATGTTAACATGGGTATTTTGTCTTGCTGTTAGGATTATCAAGATGATTTCTTATATTATTATTGATGAGTTAAGTTCTCAGTGTGATTCTCTTACTTGTGACCTTGTGCCAAACCTAAGTTACACGCAGAATATTTATATCATAAAGTAACAAAAATGAAAATCATGAATCAATCAAATGATAGAAAAATGGAGAATGATTTTATTTTTGGAGCACCGACTCCACCGACTCCACCTAAAAGATCAAAAGAAATATTCTTAGACAAAGAAATGTCTCCATTTTCAAAACCTGTTGAAGAATTAGGAAAAAAGAAAATAAAGAAAATTCTTCTCCCCTCTCCCACTAACCCCTTTTCTATATTCCTAAAGAAATCTAAAAATATAAAACAAAATTAAGCTCCGACAAGAATAACTAAAAGTATTAACTAAATAATATACAACTGTGATGACTTAATATCTTGTATATTTTTCCACTTGAAGTATCACAAAAAGAATTTTGAAAATTGAAAGAAACATGCCCAACTAGCAGTAAACAGGAGTGAAACCATAAATAAATAAAGGATTCTTTATAACACATGAAAGAAACAAGGGGAATCCTGGGTGTGACACTAAACTGCATCTGATGGTGAGATTACAGTTATGGTGATCTTGGAGGTGAAGAGTACCCTTTCAATTCTCTTAATTTAACTATTTAGTTAAAATAGAAAGTAAAGAATGAAATTACAGTTATTTTTTTCTTGTTAATCGATTTCTTTTAATATGTATCCCCGAGGTTTTTGCTCATATTCATTAAAATAAAACCAAACAACTAGAAATCAATAATATCAAGCACATATTTATTAAAATCAAATTTTTAATATCAATATAGAAATTAGACTTCCCATTTACACTGTAATCCGCTATTTTGTTGTATACAATTGTACGTTATTAGTATGTAAATAATGCCAACTTTATTAATAATGTAAAACAATTTTATTAATAATTGATGTTTAAATAAAAACTAAATAATGGAGTGTGTGACATAAATAACCAAGGGAATTGTGACTTGAGTAGTGATATAGTTTCGGTTGCAGATATACAAACTCACAATCTCCATTATAATAAGATAAAAATTGATTTAATGGGTTCCATTTAAAAATATAATATATCATATATTTTATGAATATGATATCATTAATAAATATTATCTATGGTATTGTTTTTTTTATGGTTATGTTATTTTAATGAAATATTAGCTTATAAAAATCCATTGGATTTAATTTTTCAGTCTTTCTTATAATGAAGAAAAATCTGTTTTTACGGTTCACATTTGTTGTACACGCGTGTGTGTGTGTGTGTGTGTGTGTGTGTGTGTGTGTGTGTTTTCCAAAGGTCCCAGCCTTATGTTTCTTTGAACAAAGCGGTATTTTTACTTATTTTTTTTTTTTACTCATTGGTTTAGTTTCTTTGGAGTGAAGTGAAGAAGCTACTGTCTCGTAGATATATCTTTCTAAAAATTACTAAGAGGTCAAACACAGAGACATTAAAATGCTTTTCCTTCTTTCTCTATAATCTCCTCAGTAATCTTTAGAAAGTAGCCCCCTCCCCGGGCCCCGAAACAAGTCAAGGGTGTCAAACAGCGACCACTACCACAAATTTCTAGTGGTTTCTATCACAACGAGGGAAACAATATATGTTAAAACATTTACAGATTTGGGAAACAAAGTCAACTGAAATATTTTATTTTTAATGATATTATTTTGTATCTATGAGATTATTTTATATTTTGAAAGCAACAAATGCTTTTGAAAACTTTATCATCTTCTCTGAGATGAAAGTGTTATATCACTAAAAACTAAAATCAATGTCTATTGAGATGTTTGGATTCCACCTTCCACTGTGGGTCAGAACGATGGATCCCATATTGCAACAATATCACACACACACACACACACACACACACACACACACACACACACACACACACACACACACACGCACACGCACGCACGCACGCACGCACGCGTGCGCATTTATCTGGCGAGGAAAATATTTGTTTGGATTATCAATGTAATCAATTTTCAACATTAATTTTACTGAACATTATATATATATATATATATATATATATATATATATATATATATATATATATATCAGTAAAAAGTAACAGGGAAGATTTAGATTTTTAGTTTTAGAACTATTCCCTGTTATTTTTTCCTGATATAATTTTGCTTTGTAATCTGACAATAAGAGCACACATTGAGCTCTGCAAATTACGACATTTAAACAAACTACTACGTAGTAAGATTTATTCACCTGATCTTTGGATTGTATATATATATATATATATATATATATATATATATATATATATATATGTGTGTGTGTGTGTGTGTATATATATATATATATATATATATATATATATATATATTATAATTTTATCATAAAGTCTTCTGCCATTTTTCATGCAACTTCATAATTCCAGTCACCCAGAATTTTTTTTTTTTTTTTGGCAAAGAACAGCTCAAAATACCTTTTGCAATCTCCCAGTTAATAAGACTATATGGTAATCTGAAACAACATATGTTCAGCTTCAGTCATGACAGATTATTACCCAGATGTCCCATAAGATAATCCAATTACTCCAGATGCAGACCTCTAGATGTTACTTAATTCAGATTGTGTGTAGAAAAAATATTTTGTAAATGAATTTTCTGTTAAAGTTAAGGTAAATAAATGATTGGATTTTGACCGTAACTTAACAAAATGTTTAATGAATCACTACGTTTATTTTTCTTTGTTTATTTTTCTACTAATTTACTTATATTGTCTACCAGTACAATAAAATTGTGATAGGGGTTAGCACTTTTTCATAATGAATGTCAATAGACCTGAACTATATTTATGGTTATATAAGTAAAGTAAGTAAAGTCGTCGGGGCGGCCTAAAGTCGGTATCAGCCAGTCAGCGATGGAGTCTATCCCCTTTTCAATAGCGCTAGACCCAGGAGATTGTTTTTAGCATCTGAGGTGGAGCGCTACACCTACCATCAGCTCCTTACTTTACCGCACATATCCGTGTGCTACTCATACGCTGAGTTGGCGAGGACCGGTATCGAACTAGGAACCTTGTGGTTTCTAGCCGAACGCTCTACCGACTGAGCTAACCCGGCCCCATTAGGCCAGAAATAAAGGACCCCCAGTGAGAATCGCTTTCACCTACAATGGTCTGATAGCATAGCCTATTAACCATTTCACCACTGCCTGTGAATTTAACATCCAATTTTAAATTTCATGAATGTTATGTCCAGTTCCCTGTAGCCCTGTCGGCTTGGGCTGTAGAATATACCGACTGCACCTCTGCAGAGGAGTAAGACCCCCAATGGAGCCACCTGTTTACCATGATGGCTTAGGGCTGGAATCCAGGTAGCTGAGCATGACATGCAACTCACCACTTTGGCTCTTAGGCGGGCGATTGGACAGACCCCCCCCCAATCACGTCAAGCCCTAGCACCTATATTATTGTCCCGACTTTATTGCCTTTATAGCACCCCAACCCCTTTTATCATATATGCGCTAGAAGGCAGTGATTGAAGTGTGACGAAATTGAAATGCAGCGGTATGAACAAGCGGATTCCCAGCCCCCACAAACAAAGCGCGTCAGGATATGTTTGGCCTGTGCGAAGGGGGAAGAGTGTGGTGAGCGGCTACGGATATTCCAACTCGCTACCTCCTCGTAGCTGAGGTGTTGTTAGTAGAGACCCAAATAAAGTATATCCGAATTTGCATTAGCGGCAAAGACACAAGGCATGGTTGGCATGAAAGCCCGTGCCAATAAATCTGTGTACTGGCCAGGGATGAATGCTTCAATCCGCAATATTAGAGTCAATTGCATGGTATGCTCAGACATCGCCCCCGGATCAACCACGGAACCCGATCACCTTCACACAATCTCCAGATGGACCATACCAGCATATCATCATGGATCTGTTGTATGTTGGGATTCATGCGTATCTTGCATGTGTTGATAGGCTAACTGGCTGGCTCATTCTATATCATTTGAGCCACGGAGGAGCAAACGCCTCCACGACCCTCTCAAATTGTCCAGAGATATTCCAGAACTCAAGCAGTGATTATGGTCCATCCTTCAAATCCCTCCCATTGAGGTGGTGCACCGCACCTACCATCAGCTTCTCACTTTACCACACAGATCCCTGTGCTACTCATATGCTGAGTTGGTGAGGGCTGGTATCGAACCATGGTTATGATGGCCACTGTCATGATTTGTTAAGATTTATGAATAAATCTAACTCATCATGAATATTTATTAACTGGGATTTTTGAACGAAAACGGCAAATAAAAGTCAGTTGAAAAAGGCAATAAGAGTTGCTGCTCTTAGATTTTATTTTGAAAAATTATTAGCATGAAAAAATTGGGAGACCCAGATGACACAGAAAGCAGAAGACAGAGGTTTATATTAAGAGAGTCCTGGAGGACTGGGTTATAAAACACAGACTGTCATCAGTTACCTATCCACAATCCAATTGTCGGGCGGATCTAACCAAGACAGCCTAGAGAATAGTGAATGGCAACACAGGACCCCAGGGATCCTTGGTTAATGACCAGGCAGCAATAATTATCTATCAATATCAAAACACGCCCATCCAGAGTATTGAAGTATTACCAACTTTTTCTCCACCGCCAGTTGCGTAAATTCATGCTATCCCAACATGCGCTGAGAACTGCGAGATAAGCCTGTCTCAACGCAATGTCCTCCTAATATAGAGGTACAATCGCTCAGCGTATACTTCAAAAGGGAAACAAAGTCTCCATACAACGTCCAAACAACCGTCGGTGGTACATAACAGGGTGAGTTGTCAAGACCCACCCTAATCATCAATACCGAATTAGAATTGATGGATCAGATAGAATCACATTGCGGAATCGCCGATTCCTAAGGAAGCTTGAAGCACCAGCGGTCCCTTCTCCTATTCTTAGTGCTTTGCCTCACCTCCCCATAACAAACATTTGAGGGTGTTCCACAAACCAAAGGAGCTGTAACAATATCGCCCAGGGACCCAGCCTTACCCAGTGTCGCTTCGCCCCTTAAGCCGATGCCAAAGAAATTCTCCCGGGCATTGTCCAGGTTGCTCCCCAGGCAAAAAGGACCTATTTTCCCCTCAATGCAATGAGGGGGGTGGGAAAGGTACGTGTAGAATTAACATCATACTCACCTGAGCAAGAAGGCCATGACTAGCATCCAGTCACCAGACAAAAATAGACAAACTAACCGAATACAGGCTCTGTATCAACTATTATAACACAGTCATGTTTTGGGTATATATAGATAAACGAATCCGCACTAAAACCAGCAGCCAATCAAATTCCTTGCAATGAGCTTGGCCAAGGTACACAGTGGAATATCCCAACCTGCTATTTAAACCATCTACATACTCTGGCTTCTCAGAGCAGATTCAATTTGCAACACAGCTGAATACTAGTCACTCATCACGAATCTCTCTCTACACGCACGCACGCACACACACACACACACACACACACACACACACACGCACATATATATATTCTTTTTTTTTGAGAATATGTGCTTAATTGAAGTCGTACCAAATTTTGAAAATTAATTAATTAATAATTAATGAATTAGCCGGGCATACCTATTCAAATGTAAGGCTAATTAATCAATTTTCAAAATTAGGTACGACTTCAATTAAGCACATATTCTCCCAAAAATTGTCTAAAAAAGCCATATCAAACACATTTGTTTGTTTGTTTACTTCTCATATATATATATATATATATATATATATATATATATATATATATATATATAATATATATATATACAGTATATATATATATATATATATATATATCTTTTGTAATGCATCTTTTTCATTCTTGACTTGAGCTGGATCCAAAATTAATTGTTGTAACTTTACCTCAAAATTTTTGACGGAAATAAATTTCATTGATATTGTTTACAATAAAGATATTAAAGAATTACAATCAAAATTGCCGTAACTTGTCACGTTCTGAAGATTAAAGTCCTACCAAACTGAAAACATACTTAGGCCATAAAGTATTTCTTGATTTAATTTCACAGATAATATTTCAAAATTCTCTAATGACTTATATGTCGTATTATTCAAAGAACACATTATTTTTCGATTTATTGTTTTCAAATGTTCATTTTAAATCATTTCTCCAGTTTAAAACTTTTTAGCTGAATGTGTCAGTTGAAAACAAGGCTCGTTACATTTTGCTGACCCTCCTGCCTTGTGTGTGTGTGTGTGTGTGTGTGTCTGTTCTATAGATAGACATAAGCTTATGAAAATCAAAGAAAGTGTTACACTTAACTGGTCAACTGGGGTTGGGCTTTGAGGAAATATAAACATACAATAAATTAAACTAGAAATTCACAGAGATACATAGATCTAAATATAAATACACATATGTTATTTAAAAAAAAACATACCAACCACTTTATTTAGTATTTAAGTTATACCAATAGTATAATTTGTTAAAGATTGTAATGAGCCAGACAAGCATTAATAACCTAAAGTCACCACCGATATATATACAGGGTGTTCGGGTTAAATTTGACATATTTATATTTGGTTATTTTTCTCTGTAGGTTGGAGTTATTGACGCACACTACGCATCATTTAAAAGCTTGGACCCTTCTTCATTCATGTACGTGATGACAGATAGAATGGATGACTAGAACCCACCTGAATCATGGGAGAGAAGAACTTGTATCATGTGTGCCGGCCATCAAAATAGGAGATTATGCTTGCTGCCCAATGCTCCCTGAACACTGTAAAAACAATCAGGCATGAACTGGAGAATGGCAATAGAGACTACGAGGCTGTGGCTAGGAGAAAGCAACATAACAGACGATCTGATTGCATTTTTACAGCATAATTCCTCAAAGATCTGCAGAAAAAAGTGTTGGAGGACCCTCAGATGCCTATGTGTAGTTGCTAAACACTGTAGTCAAGTCCTGGATAACAAGGTAGCCAATGGTAGGCCATATGTATGGCAGCAGGATATTGCCCCCTGCCACACCTCTGGGAAAAGTAAAAAATGGTTGTCGGCAAATTTTTACGACTACACCAGTCCCAATGTTTGGCTTCCGAACTCCCCAGATCTTAACCCCATGGATTATTATGTATGGGGTGCTGTTGAGAAAGACACCAATCGCCAAAAAAGCCCAGTCAATCGACAGAATTAAGGTAGTTTTTGAGACCCTTCCCAGGGAAACTGTAACATCAGCTTGCTCCAGGTTCTGGAGCAGGAACGAGGCTGTGATTGACGCTAATGATGGTTATTTTGAGTGAAAATTGTTGACAATAGTGTAATTTCCATGCCTGTTGAATTTCATTACAATCGATTGAATTTTGTAGTTACCAAGCACTTTTTCTTTTTCCTTATGAAACTCAAATTTCTCCGAACACCCTGTATATGTTTGGTTATTTACATTTATACAAAAGCATTAAGTATATAAAGGTCACCTATATTTGATTAGCAAATTTGCTGGTTAAATTCAATCATAGCCTTATTTTTATTATATTTTAGTCAAAATTTGGGAAATAAGATCTTATGCAACAGGAACAATTTCAGAGTCAAATTGGTTGTTTAGTACCGGTGCACAGTAAGAAAAGTACTCAGTCTGTATTTATCACACACATGGAATCAACCAAGATTTAAGCATCCAATGACTTATAAACATGACCCTTTAAAAACGCAAATATAATGACATTTGATCTCCACAATTCTAAATAATTGGCTGTAATATGAAACCTGTCATTATCATATGTCCATACAGATGTAGACACATTTCATAGACACAGGCATATTTCATCATATTTGGTGTGTGAGAGTGGTGTGTGTGTGTGTGTGTGTGTGTGAGTGTGTGTGTGTGCGTGTGTGAGTGTGTGTGCGCGCGTGGTGTGTGTGTGTATCTCTCTGCCTATCAACAGACTTAGCTGACTATTAAACATAAAGCTCAGAAGAAAACTTTTGAATTTTTCTATTTAATATCTTTATGTTATCTAATTTCTATTTTTAACTTTTGATTTTTTAAAACTGAAGTTAAATTTTTTATTTCTGTTAAAATAAGGATGATATAAGTCTTTATCAATCCATCCATTAATCTACACTCATATTCAAATATATGCAGAGAATGTGAGGTTACTTGGTCAATAGTGAGACATGACTGAGTCAGCTTGTTTGTTACCATTGCAAAGGGAAAACATTCAGACAGTGGACAAGATTAAGGAGATTGTGATAAGGCAGCTGTTGGCAATCCTGAAAGAGATCTTGGCAGAATTTTGGAAGATGGAAGTAAAAAATAGATACATGTGCGACGTCCCTAGTGGAGTAAAGCACAATTCTCTAAGGTAAGCTATTTTTTTTAACTAATACAAAATGATTGTATGGTTCCCAGACAGACGTTATATATAATATAATATATATATATATATATATATATATATATGTACGTGTGTGTGTGTGTGCACTTGTTCACTTACCCTGGTATCCACTTTATTCAGCAGAATTTTACTCATTGTTACACCAGATAAAGGAGGAGGAGGAGGAGGAGTATTTCACTGCCTAATTGCATCGGTTTATGTGTCAAATGGTGAAATATAAGACCTTGTTTGCACCGTTTGATGCATCAATTTCAAATCACAACAATAGGTTTTGACCAGGCTGCAAGAGATTGGAATAATCTATTACATTGTAACTTGATTAAGAAAAGGTTAGTTTTTTTTAAGGATCAAGCAAAATAATGTTATGGATAGCTTTATGCATCTATATACATACATATATATGTATATGTATATGCTTGTATATATATATATATATGCATTTATATATATATATAATGTATGTGTATATACATATATATATATATGCATCTATATATATATATATATATGCTTGTTTATATATATATATATATATATATATATATAATATATATGTTTATATATATATATATATATATTATATATATATATATATATACCTAATCATCTAAAGCTCGTAATCCGTACGGAGAAAAGTGTTACTGTCCATGTATCCCATTTAAATACAAGGTCCCGTGCATTTGATTGGTTGTTAGCAACAACCAATCAGATGATCGGTATTAGAGATCCACAACCGTCCAAAAACAAAAGTCAAACGTCTTTTAGCATCTATTGTTGGTGGGTGTATCAGAGCTTTGATCACCTCTGATAGGGTCAGCAGGGCGAGGGAAGTCTGATGTTGGAAGACCCGAAACTTCCCAATGAACCCTGCGGATCACATCACTGACGACAACCACCAGCGCCCCAAATGTAGGAGCGTATATATATATATATATATATATATATATATGTGTGTGTGTGTGTGTGTGTGTGTGTATAATAGTATGTGTATAAAAATTATTTTATCTATCATACTTAGGTGTTATGACAAGTGGTCATATAAACATTAATCTGTATGCATCAAGCTATTGAAATGATAATATGAAAATGGTAAAAAAAAAGAGATATGAAGGAAATGATATAAATGCACAAGTACATGAATACATATATATACGTATATGTTTATATATATATATATATATATATGTGTGTGTGTGTGTGTGTGTGTGTGAAAGACAGATGGGAAATGGATTAATAAAGACTTTTCAATTTTTTTTCATGACTTAATATTTTTCTCTACTCTGTCATACTGAGTTCTTTGATAATATCTTAATTCTTTTAATACCAACATGTTTTATCTGTATTAAATAAGAGATGAGTTTGTTGTTGATATTAAATAGAAGATTCTATCCTGATCCGAGTTTAACAGTTTGGGGACATTTTTTGCCATTCTTTTCTTTAAGATGGGTTACATTTTTGTGTTACTTGTCACTATTTTCTGGTTAGTATGAGTTATGTTACACTAGGACATTCACACTAGGTTTATCATTTGCTATCAACACTATAGCACTTGTTATAAAACCAATTCAAAATTCTGCTATGTATTTATTTCAATTGATTTATTATAAGTAAATAAGTATTCTTAAATTCTCTTTTATCAAACATATTTTTTTACTTAAAATACAAGTTAAAAACCTGTGATCAAATTCAACAGAAGATAAGAAATTTTCCAATGCATAAATATTGTGCATTTTTAATATTGACTTATTAGTTATCCAAATCTTTGAAAGTTGGAAGTCTAAAAGGAAATTTGTAACTTATGCAAAAATGTTTCTGTTGCAAAAGAAGAATAAAAAGTTGTGTACAAAAATTTCTGTTGTAAAAGAATAATAAAAAGTGTGTACAAAATTCTTTATTTGTTAAACATCTTAACATTTATTTGTTTTTGTTTCTGAAAAAAAATAGCAAAGAATCAAAAAATGAATGTAAATTTTTGATTTTACAATTTTCTTACTTTTCACTTTTCTCCATTTTTTGTTTCCTTCTTTTTTCCTTATTCTTTCACTTCTATTTTAAAAATTTGTTTTACTTAAAAACATTTTCTCTTCTTTCTTTTCACATTCTCTCCTTTTCTTTCTCTCCATCTTCATTCTTTTTTTAGTAGCATCTTTTAATTTTCATGATCCTTACTTTTTAATTCATGCATTTCTTTTTACTTTTATTAATTGATTGATTGAGTGGCTGATGTTAATGGCATGTCAAGCTGTCTAGGCTTATTTCATCCTTAAAGGTAATTGAATTGCATTCATTGTATGTTCATATCTACATTTTTTTGTATAGATGTTTGTTTTGAGGGTTTCTTTTTGCCCACAGTCCTATTGAATATGAAACATCTTTTAAACATCTATTTCACATAGATGGGATTCTATCAGGTACTTCCACTAATGATAATCAAAAGGTTCTCCACACTCCCCAGAGCTCGAGAATTAGTACCTCACCATTGGTGGGAGAGTGTGTTATCCTTATGTAGAAGTTTCAGCCAGCATATTCTTTTTTGGTGGGAGAGTGTGTTATCCTATGCAGGAGATACACTCAGCATATTCCTTTTTGGTGGGAGAGTGTGTTATCCCTATGCAGGAGATACACTCAGCATATTCCTTTTTGGTGGGAGAGTGTGTTATCCCTATGCAGGAGATACACTCAGCATATTCCTTTTTGTGGGAGAGTGTGTTATCCCTATGCAGGAGACTCAGCACTTTTTGGTGGGAGAGTATCATGCAGGAGATACACTCAGCATATTCCTTTTTGGTGGGAGAGTGTGTTATCCCTATGCAGGAGATACACTCAGCATATTCCTTTTTGGTGGAGAGTGTGTTATCCCTATGCAGGAGATACACTCAGCATATTCCTTTTTGGTGGGAGAGTGTGTTATCCCTATGTAGCAGATACAGTCAGCATATTCCAAGCCCTGTTGACAAGGTGACCTCTACTTGATCTCATAAAATTAACAAAAAAAAAAAAAAATTAATAACAAAACACATTCAAACTTCATTCTTTTTCCTTTCTAAGCTATCCTACCATTTCATTTGAAGAAAGGATTTGGATAGTTGCTATAATTATTACCATTTGACAGGATCTTTTAAAATAATGTGCTTACAATGTGTAATAAAATAGAAGTCAGTCCAAGATATTGGGCTTATAGTATAAAGTAAAATAAAGCTTAGCCTGAAATATTGCAATATCAGACATACAAGTAAAAAGGACAAAATTGGATTAATGTCTGTGGCTTGACACGTAGTTATCAACTGAAATTTTCATTGTACCATATTCACTTTTTACTACTGAATTAAGTGCATTGACAAATAAGAAGATTATACTGAAGAATAGATGCCTCTTTTTATCATGAGGTTATGGACTTATGTATATTGTGTGATACGATTGTATAGAGTGCACAACAGAATCAATACGTGATTTTTGTTTTAATTCTGTTTTCACAAGCAGATGAAAATCTAACATTGATTAACTGCAGATGATTGGCAGGATTTGACCTCAACAAAATTATTTTTGTTTTTTTGAATTGAAAGAAAAAGAAAAAGAAGAAATGAATTAAAAGAATTAATCAGCATATTTTGCAGAGAACACAGATTAAATAATTCTCTCTGTAATTCTGCTTTTTCTTTTTCTTTCAAAATTGTTTTTAATGAAATCTTCATTAAAAGTAACCTTTGCTGTTTATTAAGCTCAATGTCAACTCATAAATTCTTTTATATAATTTATATTATAATTAATTACAAATAAATAAATAATGATTATTTAATAGCTATCTACTTTGCAAAAATAGTATTTATTATTTTCATATTTGCCTGTATGAGCATTTACAGTAGCCGTATCAGTACAACCCCTTCTAAGCTGGGAAAATTTGGCTCAGAACGCCCGCAAGTGGCAGGGTCTCTGTAGAGGACTGTTCATGTCTGAAGTAACCCTGGCACAACACCATGAAGCTAGGAGGTCCAGAAGAAAGCAGCGACAACAAAACACTGGCACATCAACATCTTCAGGGACAGCCTTCACATGTGACATCTGTGGTCAAAATTATTTTTCTAACATTGGACTTTACAGTCACAGGAGGCACTGTAACTTCAAGGGCACAAAAACTATATTATAGTCTTCCGAGACTGAAATGCTAATATATCAGTACAACTGTATGGCTGCACCACTTGTATTCACACAACTGAATGCTTGGAGAAAAACTTAGATGGAAACTATACAAGGATATTGCATACTGTTTGAAATAAATCCTGGAAGCAGTATTCTACAAAACAGCAACTGTATAGCCACATACCTCCCATCTCACAAACCATCCAAGCAAAACAAGCAAGACATGACAGGCACAGCTGAAGTGATGTTCTCACATGGACTCACCAGTGTTGGCTGATTAGCAAGAACTTACATTCATCAGCTATGTACAGACACTCGATGCCATCTAGATGACCTATCAACAGCAATGGCTAATAGGGAGAGATGTTGAGAGAGAGAGAGTTAGTCTCTTTTACCTATGATACTTGTTTATCCATTCTAAATTGAAGTTGAATCTCATAACATAATAATTGCAGATATTTATCATATGATGTTAGGAAAGTTTGTTGCTATTATGAACAAAGAGAATCTGAATTAACCACTTAGATCTTTCTTATATCTGCATTGTTTTGGGGTTACACAGATTTAAAATACACTTAAATAATTGATAGTAATTATAGACTGATGAAATATCATTTATTTATCTGTATATCTCTAATTATAAACTTAATCATTTTTTAATATTTCCAAAATTATTAAGATCTTTTGATCTAGGTCTATCAACCTGTCAATCAGTTTATATATCACTTTCTTTAAAAGTTTATATAGTCATTTATATAAAGAGATATACATGTGTATTAACACATGCATAAGCATCTGTACATAACACACACACACACACACAGATTAAAGAATTTATTGCTCTACTTACACTTTTTACTTATTAGCCTTAGATGGAAATATTGTACCAACGATTATCTTGGTGCCAAAAATATGTTTGGTAGTATAACAATCAAACTATTTAACTGCGAGGATTTACCAACAAGTCTGGTATATTAAATATATATATATATATATATATATATATTTCTTTGTAATGAGGATCATTCCATGTGTAGTTTAACCATAGTGATACAGGTAAACCATATATATATATATATATAAAGCAACTGTAGACAATTTATCAGTGTAAGCAGTCAATGAACCATTATAAAGTAAATTAGCAACAAAAGCTGGTGGTTCACTAGAAGCTGAGTGACAGCAAGTCTCCTCAGGTCTTCAGGACTCTTCTGAGTACTCTAGTCATTTTTAACAATGCTGTTGTTTCGATGGTCTCCATTTTTCCTTTGATTTCCAACTCATCCAGACTCTTTTCCAGACTTTTGGGGACTTTTCCAAGGGCACTAATTATAATTGGTATGATCTTTACCTTTATGTTCCACAATTTTTTCAGTTCTCTGGCAAGATCTAAGTATTTGTCTCTCTTTTCACTCTCCTTCACTTTCACTCTTTATGGAACATAAATTTATAAACATAAATTTAGATTATGGGAGATAGGAATTTTGCAAAAAATTACAAAATTTTAACTTGAGTGAGGAAAAAACACACACATAACATTATAAGTATTTTCAATATCTAACATATTCAGTCTATGATGAAAATGAGACAATTTGAGTGAAGGTAGAATTTCTGCTGAATTTATTATGTCTCATTAAATGTGGCTTGGAGCAGCAAATGCACAGATGAGATAAGAGGTGAATTATACGAAGACTGAAAAGAAAATTCTTTTTTATGATGCTTTTAGGAACTTCTTTTTTTTTTCTAGAAAAAATGATAATCTATTGAGAAATTTGTTCAATTGACCTAATTTATTTCCAATGTTTATGCTAAAATGTGTGTCTGTATGTGTGTGTATCTCTGTGTGTCTGTGGTGAATATCTTTGTTAGATTCAACAAACTAACAGCATCTTTTATTCCAGTTTTTAATCCAATTCTTTGACCAAGGTTAACCCATCCAAAATGTTTAGTTCAATGTATTTTGATTTGCCTAAGAATACACTCAGCCAACCATCAAAAATTGTCTATTTATGTTGCAATAAAAAAGCCTATTTACAAAAAAGTAAAAAGAAAAAGAGAAGACGTAATGAAAAGAAGAAAGGAAAGAATAGAAGAAGAAATGAAAAATGCTCGTAAGATGGGGGAGTAGAAATACGAGCAGAAAAGATGCAGCAAAATTGAAATGTCAAAACAAAAACCAAAAAGAAATAAAAAAAAAGAGGAAAAAGAAAAGGAGAGAGAGAGAATAAAAGGAATAAAAAAAAAAGAAAGAAATAAGAATGATTGAAAGAGAAAAGGAAAAAAAAATCAGATTGCTGTATTTGATCAGCTTAATGAGAATTCAAACCATCTTTAATTTTTTCCTTCATTTTCTGCTGATACAAGCAAATTCCTTTCAATCATTATAACTGATCAGCACAAGTCAGATATTGACTTTAGTAACAAAAAGAAAAAAGACAAAAAAAAAAAAGACAAAAGAATAGAAAAATGAAAAAAAAGAAAAGAGAAAAGATCATAGCATATTAAAGGTCTTTTTTTTTTCATGTCCAAAATTGTGTTATTTTTTTTCTATAATTTTGCTAATAAGAATGAAGGCTATTTTTCTTAAATTGCTATTGATATTATTTGATTTTTCGTTGTTGCTTTCTTTCATTATTTTTATTTTTGGTTTCCATATTTAGTAAATTTGCTGCTGCTGCTGCTGCTGCTACTACTACTACTACTACTACTACTCTTTTACCATTTTTATGCTCTTTTTAGTCTTATTAATATTTTACTTTGAAGTCTGAGTGAGAGCAAGTATTCTCAGGTTTTGACGACTCTTTTAAGTATTCTAGCTGATTTTAACAGTGCTGTGGTCTGAATGGTCTTGATTCTTCCTCCGATCTCCAGTTCCCTCTGTCTCTTTTTCATACCTTTGAGGGCTGTATTATTATTTTACTTCTTGCAAGTTTTTCACAACAGCTCTAACTGATTGTCTAATCACTGGAAATTGAGTGACAATAAGTCTCTTCAGTTCCACAGGACTCTCCTGAGTATTCAAGCTGATTTTTGTAGTTCTGTAGTTTGAATCGTTTCAGTTCTTCCTTTCCAGTTCATTGAACTTCCAGGTTCTTCATCTTTGTCTACCTTTTATTCTCCTTCTTTTTATCATTCCTTCCCTTTACAAATAAATTCAAAGTTTTATTTATTTATTTATAAGGCATGTCATGTTAAAGAACATGATATTATTTGGAAACACCAAAAAGCATCTTTTTATTTTGCTAAAATGTTAACATCCTATGAAAATATTGTTAGTGTTACACAAAAAATAAAACTTGTGATTTCTATTTACTGGATATTGATGAAATATTCAACTGTTGTTTGTTTATTTTGAAAACAAAACTTCATAAAAAGAAAAGAGAAATAATTACAAATGGTATTTTCATACTAAGATGATTTGTCTGAGTGTCTGTTATCATTATTAATTTGGCTGGTTAGCACAGTTAGTAGTGCATTGGCCTGGGAATTGCAAGGTTCTGAGTTTGATACCAGTCCCTGCCAACTCAGTAGCACAGATTGGGTAATATGATCTGTGCGGTAAAGTGGGGTACGTCCCACCTAAGTAAATCTCCCTGGTCTAGCACTAGCAAAAAGGGGATAGACTCCCTCGCTGTCCAGCTAATACTAACAATAGGTCACTCCACCAACTTAACTTTTGCTTACTTTATTGACTACAAAAATTCCCACCAAATTTCATTTGTTGAACAGGATTTTAAAGATACTTGTACAAAATAAAAAAAAACACCCTCAGGGGTGGGAGTAAAAAATTCAATGTTAGCAAGTTTGTACCCTAAGTAACTAAAATCATCAAATTCATTAAAGGAATAAAAAAGAAAACAATTTGAAATGTAAACTTTAAATATGTATTAAAATAAAACAAACTATATATAGATATATAATACCAGTCATGTATTTATTAAAACATGTTTTAAAAAACAATGAGGACTGTCTAATGTTGCATGTTCAAATTTTCAGTGTATTTATTCTATGTTATGATGATTTTGGGTAATGTGACGTAAGCAGTGATGTAATTTTTGTTACAGACAAAAACCGCGAATCTCTATTATTAATAGATATAACATTAAAGAGTTTCATTGAATTGATTTTTTTAGAGGATATAATTTTAATTTTTCTTAGTTATTATTTAAATCCCCTTTCTTAAAATTATATTTCTCTTGTTCATCCTTCTGCACAGAATAGATTAATTTTCATCTGATAATTTACGAAAGATGTTGATTGGTTGGTTATTTTGTTTAATGTCATATCAAACATGTTGGGTTATTTAATGCCAAATCATTTTTTTTTTTATGATTTTTAAGTGAATAATGTAAGTAACTATTTTTGTTTGGTTTTGTTCTATAAACTGGTGAAATAATTTTAATTAATTTCATGTGTATTAATAAATTGGTATGATTAATAAACTAGTGGTTAACCAGCCGATTGATTGGATGGGGCCTCTCTGACTGCCCGTCTGACCCGGTTAAGTGCTTAGGTGTAGTGTTGTAAGCCACGGGATTACTTAATATACGGTTCATGGAGTGCTCAGCCCCCATGATCCTGTCCTGAAGCATTATGGGTCACCATTTCTCCTAATTTATAGATATAGATGAGAGCTAATGAAAATTATTTCACCCAATTTATTGATACACACGAAATAGATGAAATA